>VOMN01051921.1:0-53744 GCA_014899125.1 Orchestia grillus | reverse complement strand
CCGCTACATTTCAAAGTAGCGCTGCCCACCTCTGGTTATTGAACTAAACACTAAATTTGTATATGAATTCAACGCACGCTAAGACTGCTAAGCATTTGTCAACCAATCTTTCTTATTCGCATTCATAAGTTGATCATACTGTGTTGAGTGGTTCATTCACTTCCCGTTATTATATTTTTCGGATCTTTGAAATCCTAAAATTGTTTCGCACGATTGTTCTTGACTTATGCTTGCATATTCAGAAGACAAAATTATGGCTAGAACTTAACTTCATTCTGAGTACACGCGATCGTTCTGAAGCGCAAGGAATTCGAACAAAAGAAATTCAATAAAAACAGATGGTCTATGAATGAAGGAACTGTCATTGGCATCCCTTTTCGCATCTTCAGTATTCGTGACATTTGCGAATGAAATATAAAAACAATAAAATTTCATATTTTTGTGAAAGAAATTCGCTTCTGTTAATACATCGCATGTTAACTAAAACAAGCGGATAAAATAGGCTATAATTTGTTAAAGTCCAATTGTTTTTTGGAGGAAATTGCCCAGCCATTCAAAGAAATTAATCTGTAAAGTAGTTTTTAATTGTTTGACTGCAATTATATCTGTTCAATTTCCCGCATTATAATGTTCAATTGATGTAATTGAATATTAATCAATATGATCGTGCAATCCTCCCAGACCTCCTGAACTCTAGCAGCAGGGGCAGCAGGCCGCTTTCATGCCATCGTGACGTCACTTCCAGCACCGGAAGTCATGGCTAATACGTCCAAATATGATATATGATCTACAATCTATGAACTACTTGCGATAGGCTTTAGTAACACAAGGATTACCTTCGTAGGATCTGGATAAGCTTTCGAGAAAATTTTAATTGTTTTTCGGAATGCTGTGTTCGCCAGATTTGTTTTCGTTCTTATATTGAATTCATATGCCTCAACTGTTGAACAACTTATTTATAAGGAGAAGCCACTAGGAGGGTTAAAAGTTTGAATTAGTTATTATATCAGCCCTTTATAAGTTAGAGAGTCGTTGGAAACGAAATAACTCATTTTGCTTAACTTTAATATTTTCATAAGGAATTAGACTGTTTCCCTTTCCAATGAAGATATCAAACCCACCATCATGAAATACGTTGTATATTTGAACAAATTTCCCTGTTAGATTTTAATGTAGTTCTATATGAGAAGTGATTTTTCAACCATTTAATTCATAGGACTGTTGAACCTAATTTGTAATATTTTGGAACCATAAGTTCCAAACTCGGTTGTCGCCGCAGTATTCACGTAAGCACACATGGCTAGCTAATGAGCATCAGATGGAGGATGAGCAGTTTTCTCTTCTTGAATCCGATTTTTCTTCGCCCCTTCATGACAGTTCTGAGCTGTGGTTACCGAGGCTGCGATGCTGTCATGTCGCTAGCTTTACGAACGATTTCAGCTGTTTTGAGGACAGAAGAAGTCTTGCAAGGTTAGAAATTCATATTGTGTACGCTAGGGAAAGTACTTGAACGCTACATTTGCAGCTTTCGTCTGATTGAATTCCTGTTCATTTAAGGGTTTTAAAGATGTATTACACCATGCAACAAAATTTTACTTTTACATTGTTCTTCGGTTAAAACAGTAACTTTCTATTTCTTTCTTACTAAACCATTGAAAATAAATTATTTCGATGGTAAGTACAGAACTTTACTTCTGTGATCAGGTCAATGAATTTCTAAATTTATTTCCGTTCATTATCATAAAAGTAATAAATATAATACTAGTATTGTAGAAAAACAATGTCTCGTAGTAATAAGAAGCATTTTCTACTACTTCAAAATAACTGGAGTAAGGAAATGTCCCTCAACTGCTACGAACAAAATGACGTTACATAGAGCTATTGATGAGTACAAATGTGTGCCTTGTATACATTTCTTATCATAAATTAGATAGTTAAATTCCTACACCTTGAAGTTCCTTTGAGTTCAGTATTTGTAGGAATTTTTTCTCCTGTGTTCGAGGTCAAGGGTTGGGCCGTGAATTTTTCGAGAGGTCTACATGGCTGTGGGGTGACACATGCGTGTGTGTCACGGGGGACACTCGGCGCTGTCGCGGTAGGCCTTCCTAACAGAGGACGAGACGGTCTCCTGACGGGCTCTCACTTTTCCAACAGCTCTGCTAGTTTCAGTGTTCTAGTTTTAAGGAAAGACTGACCTTATTGGAAACTTGCAAGAAAGTAGTGGATTTAACATATTGTAGAATTCTCGTTCAGGTAAAAGAGGGCCTATCCTTTTTTTACTTGCTAGTTTTAAATATTCATTATTGAGAGGAGTCAAATTGAGGCATTTTCAGACGTGGTCTTTCAGTTTACTGAGATGTTGGCTAGGCCAGACGATAGTCAGTCGGCTACTTAGCTATGTTGAACATCGACAAATCTGGACGCATATTCTCCTTCCAGGTTCGGTGCTGCTTGGGAAACTGAAAACAAAACAAAAAACCTCGAACAACGAAAAAAAGGAAATAAGCTTCGGATTCGAATAGAAATGGATAAATTTTCATTTGCTCAAGTGACTATGCAAAGTTGTGCTCAGGCTGCAAGGGACGTAACTCCACGTGTTGTGATGCGATTCAAATATTTCTGGATAAAGACTCTTAATTGCAGTTTGATATAAAATGTTTATTCGTCTTCTACATACGTATCGGTGATTTCCAACGAAGTTGGTGAATTATGTGCGAGTCGCCTGTATTGCTGGGTCAGTTGATTATACATGACTCGCCTGTATTGCTGGGTCAGTTAATTATACATGACTCGCCTGTATTGCTGGGTCAGTTAATTATACATGACTCGCCTGTATTGCTGGGTCAGTTAATTATACATGACTCGCCTGTATTGCTGGGTCAGTTAATTATACATGACTCGCCTGTATTGCTGGGTCAGTTAATTATACATGACTCGCCTGTATTGCTGGGTCAGTTAATTATACATGACTCGCCTGTATTGCTGGGTCAGTTAATTATACATGACTCGCCTGTATTGCTGGGTCAGTTAATTATACATGACTCGCCTGTATTGCTGGGTCAGTTAATTATACATGACTCGCCTGTATTGCTGGGTCAGTTAATTATACATGACTCGCCAGTATTGCTGGGTCACTTAATTATACATGACTCGCCTGTATTGCTGTGTCTGCCAATTATGTAAGGTCAAACTTGCGCCTTGTTTCCGTCTCACACGTCACACGGCTCCTCAGAACAAAATAGTCTGGTCAAATTACTCTCAATTTCAAATAATCGAATTAAAATGAAGTTATTTAATTTTCAGACCAATGCACCCAAACGCGCCACTGTAGTGGAGCACATATGTACATATGTTTTTAAGAAAACTTAAGCAATATTTTTGCGGCTTATTCACATGCGTTTTTGCTTTTTCATGTTTGTTCACGTTTTGATGTCTTTAGGTTTCATGGAGAGCTTCATGTTATGTGGGATTTACTATGACACTCTTAACCACGACTGCTATTATCCATGTGATCGCGTGATGTTATTCTCTATTGTCATGTTTGTGTAGGATGCTTGTATGGAATTGGAGATTTATATATGTACAGTAGTATTTTATATAGTTTTTGAAGGTATTAAACCTAAAGAGAGGTCAAACAGAAAACCCATGCTGTGCTGTGCAATTTTCGGCCCGCAAATCTACAGTGAACAATAAATTCACAATACCTAAAAAAGGAGCGTGCGTGCCCCGTAATCAGCCTACCCCGAACGTGGTATGAAACACCATCTGCGTAGCCGTGCCGTAAACAACAAGTCACTTTGAGTTTAGTGTCCTATGACAAATTATTCCTATTGTGACTTGCAGTTTTGGCTCATTACGAAGTATGGAACAGTCGTGGCACTGTAATTAGCACGTGTAACGTTAAGCCGTCGACCGACTTGCGTCATGTCAGAAGGCGGAATTATTGCTTGGACCGAATCCTGTGGTCCAAAATGGCTCATTAAAGCGACTTTTTTATATTTTTAATAAAATGTGAATATTTATTTTTGTGCACCTTGTGTTATTACGTCTGAACATAAGCTCCGTGTTGTCTGAAGTTAATTTAAGTGGATATCCATCTTCATGGCGCGTGGGAGAGACAGCCAAGTTGCACGCTGTCAGTGTTGCGGGTGTGGGGCTCAGTGGACCTGGGGGCAGTGCTGGGCCCGCTGGGCCGGTGCTCATCACACGCACACTTGAAATTACCTCTGTCATGCTCTCTTCTGCGAGCACGTCCTGAATGCCACTAACTAGTCAGGAAATGAAGACATCGCGAGAAATATAAAAGGAAGAATTAAAAATATTGTGTCTTTGAAGTGTCTTAGAAAATGCCTTTTCTCAAATGAATGTATCTGCTGCAGCTTTCGGATGATTTATCATTTTTGAAGTGGGTTATTTCGTGTTGCGTTTTTTGGAAAATATTTTTATATGTGTGAAGTATACTCTTTGAATGTCTCCTACCGTTGATTTATCCTCATGTGTCATATTTTCCACCTTTAATTAAAGGTAAAAATTTTCGCTAACATTGGAACAGGAAAAGAAATTCTCGCTTTCCGACCTAGCGGTCCTTATATCGTAGTAAATAAATTTTACACGTCTGAAATATAAGAGAGTATCGTCGTAAATAAATTACGCGTCTGAATTATAATAAAGTGATCCTTCGAAAAGAGGATTCATAGGTACAACTGCAGTTTAAATAATGAAAAGGAATCATTTTTAAGCAATTTACTTTAAATTCTTCTCTCATGTTGAGCTGTATGGTGAATGATTACGTTTCAATGCATGCGTGCGGAGAGTTGCTTCAAAATATACGTCCTGCTAAACGCGGTAACTAAATTCACGTGAAATTGGGAATTTTGGTTAAGCAAAGAAAGTTGCTACAGGAACAAAGACTGAGAATGACATCAAAACGAATGTTCATGAGGAACTACAGCTACACATGGATTCTAATTTGACATGACCATGTGTGGAATCATGCACAGTACACTTGTTCCTTAACGGTCAGCCTATATACCAGAACGTTTGGATGAAATATTCACTAGAATTTAGTCGATGCAGCAACTTACATAGCCTGTCGTGTACACTTTTAATGCAAATGTGATTTGCAGGAGTTAAGATAAGCTCATGGCTCCTCGAGTAATGCATCGAGGGCAAATCTACGCATCGATTTCTGCCGTAGCCGCGCTAGGGGCCACGTCGGCGTGAGTGTGTGCCTAGAATGAACCGTCACCTCACTGCTCAGGTTCAATGCATTGACAACGGCTAGTCATTTCAGGATAGAAAGATAACGTGTCTTTTTGAAATGCTTACATTTAATTCAAGAACTCACTTTGAAGCTTCAAAACTGAATACATTTTTAACTATTGCTATGGTTTATTGAAATAATGAAATATTGACGGCAATTCACGGTGAGCTTGAGGCCTCAAAACTGTAGCGTGTGTAGACACATTTTTTACTTTGTCACTATGTGGTTAATACAGAGCAGTTTCTACTGTATTTTTGTCTCGAAAATTTGAGTGGTTCTACGAAAGTATTTGCAAAACTAAATATGTGCCACAGAAATTCATTGCTCAGCAAACCAAAGGCAAATTCTTTCATCTGTTTTAATCCCAAAACATTTCAGATAAAATAACAAAATTTAGGAATATCGATCTCTATACTTTTAGATACTGAGCTCTACTTCCCCACTTTTGGATACTGAGCTCCACTTCCCCACTTCTGGATAGTGAGCTCCACTTCCCCACTTCTGAATACTGAACTCCACTTCCCCACTTCTGGATACTGAGCTCCATTTCCCAAGTTTTGGATACTGAGCTCCACTTCCCCACTTCTGAATACTGAGCTCCACTTCCCCACTTCTGGATACTGAGCTCCATTTCCCCACTTCTGGATACTGAACTCCATTTCTCCACTTCTGGATACTGAGCACCACTTCCCCACTTCTGGATACTGAACTCCACTTCCCCACTTCTGGATACTGAGCTCCACTTCCCCATGGAATATGAGCGCCTCCTCGACGCCTGAGCTGAGGACTCGCTGCGAGACTCAGATTCTCCAACAAAAAAACAAAGCTTCTTTTCCTACTCAAAAAAGCTTACGTAGGAATTCATTTCCGTGGGCATTTTCAAAAGTTTTCAAAATTATTTTGTATTCAATTGATGACGTGACAATTTTACTCGATCTGAGTGTTAGAATCGCCAAACCTTCGTCGGCACCATTTACTCTGGTCTGCTTCGCAATGACCGACACCGTGTCAGGCAGGACAGCCTAATTTACTGAATGCACACTTCTGCGTTTAAACGTCATCTCTTTAAATGAACAGAAAGGGCAGATATGGAAATCGTACGAAATTTTTCAGTATTTCCCAATAAAACGACTGAATCATACTGGTATGTAGGTTTCTTTACTAAGGCTTTATTACTACATATGTAGATCGTGTACTGCTTCCTACACTGTCCTACTTAATGTTAATGCCCATTGATAACATTTGTTATCGACTGCAATCACATATCCACTGTTTTTTTAACACAAATAAGGGATCAAATTTCCTCTTTTTTTTTACCGGTGGCCCTGATCTGTGTTGCCCAGATCTGTGTAGCCCTGATCTGGGTTCATTTTGTTGGTTGTGTTCAGTCTGACATAGAAATATCAGCCTCAGTCGACTGGCGAAAACCGTAACCCTTTTCACAAATTTCGTTGCATTCATGCTTGGTGGAATTTTTTGCTGTTTAGTTGCTAAGGGAAGTAGTATCTTTTAAGAGATCATTTTTCTGTAGCGTTCATTAGTGGTCTACATAGAGCTGCTGAGGATGTGCACCGTAGGACTTGCGATCTCTAACGGACGGGTTTCTCAGATAGTGCGTGACCACGCAGTTTTTTTTAAATATGACGCTCCTCTGGGCAATCCCGAACTACTCATGCAGCACACAAGAATGCCTCTTGCACGAGTCTGTAGTGAATATAGTTGTTATTCATTCCTAATACAAATTCGCATCCGATCCAACTATCACAATGGGGTTAAATCACTGAGCACGTTAAATCATAGGCCAAAAAAGGCTACTTTCTTTAAAAGATGAATAAATAAACAAATCCCCGGTGAGTAAATAAAAAACGACATCGTCTTAAATCATATTCAGTACCAACTCTTGAACTTCATACAAAAAATCCTATTACCCCACCAAGAAACAGCAGCGACCGAAACAAACGAAAATCAGCAGCCCAACCAAACCTGAGCCGGGGGTCTCTCCTGGCCGACGGAGTGCTACGCTGGCAAGCGGCTGGTGCAGGGCGGGCGAATGTACCGCTCTAAAGTTACAGTAAAATAGCTGAGGTCCCACACTCTGTCACAGGAAACGCTAGGGATCTTTACTTTGCTCATATGTTAAAAAATATCGAATGATTGAATACATCAAACGATGAAGTACATATATGCATCAGCCATTTTCACGAGTTAAAGTTTCGCATTGCCTGAACCTCAGGCACGAAAATTATATTATCCTATATTTCAGTCTCTTAATTTTAAATTATTTCAAAACTCGTAAAAATATTCATCTAATGTAGTGCAAAATTTTTGCATGTTTCAAGTAAATGAATGTAATGTTTTATCACTTATGTTAAATCAATTAGAAGAGAGAGGGATGTACAAATACAGCTTTTCACTGTCCAACGGATATTCTAATTTCCTTCATTTCTATAGTGAAATGCTAAACTATTGTACAAGCAGGATTACACCAATTATTTTTTACATCTACTTGTATTGTATCGTAAATTTTGTGAAAAATTTTACTCATTGGAAAGCGATAAAGCTATTTTTTACAAAACGTCACTATTCTTTTGCGGTACGAATGAGGCGTTCAGAGACTGGGAGATTCCCACTGATTTAGTTCTTGTAAATTTTGCTCCGCGAGAATCCTTAGTTGCCCTTCAGGCAGTTCGGGGGGCTCTTCTTGCAGAACTTTGATGCACTGCTGTAGCAAAGCCTTAGCTGTGTCGAGATCTTTCTTTAGAGCAGCTTTATTGACTTGCCTATCGGCTGGTCCTTCTCTGGTGCGCGCGAGCACTGCCAGATGATATTCGTACAGGGCGACTCCGACGTAGGAGGCTAATTTGCACATGCCCGGGTCAATAGCTGTGCATGTCTTCAAAAACTCTTGGCAAAGCTTTTCTTTCTTCTTTACAGCTTCTTCATTCAAACCTGGAGACTCTCTACCTAACATTTGGAGTAGCGAATGCCGGGCTGCGAACAGGTGAAAATGGTTCGGATGCACAACAGTGGCGGAACTTTTCTCTATAAGGTCCTCAATCTCCTGCACTTTCCCGGTCGCGAGAGCTTTTTCAACTTCTTCACCAAGTTGTAAGGTAATTTCGTTGGCCTCATCTGCGGTGATGGTTGCGTTGCAGGACGTGCAGATCCAGTCAGCCAGCTGGTCCAGAGGCGCGGCCGACATCAGGAAACCTAAGGGACACTTAATGCACCTCAGAGCTGAGAAATTCGTGCCCAATTCAGTGGGATCGGCACATCTTCGACATGTACACATAAAAAAGCGGGTCGACTTCAAGAAATCTCGACGAGCGGCTGTGCCCCATAGAATGTGCGTGTAAATAGAGCTGAGGTGTTCCCCTTCCTTGATGTTGACGGCAGCTTTCAGCGTCAACTGATGAGAGGGTGAGACTCTGTATCTCGTATTCGGAGTGCACGAGTGTTCCAGCATTGAAAAGTTGGGATAGATTCCGACAATTTCCGAGTCTGCTAGCTGGATATCGACACCGTTTGTGTCGATAATTCCAGTCATTTGATGTATAGAGCCCTCGCTAGCGTCTATTTCTTCGGGTGGGAAGTCTATGAGCATGAAGTAGTTACGAAGCATGTTGACCACCCTCTTCTGGTTCTCATTGTAGAGATGTGTTCCTTTGCGGTCGTTAAAATGACTTTCTAATTTTAGCAGTTCTTCATACTTCTTGGGCGACTTTTTCTTTAGAGCCAAGCCTCTGCGAGTTAAAATTTCATTAGTAAATAAACATTTTTAGGAGTATTTGCATCTGATTTCAAATCTAAACGAAAAAATCAAATGTACCTTTGAAAATCGTTTTTTGAAAGGGATATAATATTCAATCAAAATAGTGAAAATCAAATGTATGTACGTTCATTTATTTTGAAATAACTCACCTTAAAGTTGTGATAACTTCATAAAAGTGGTTGACATCATTAAAGTCTGCAATTTCGATGGGTGAGCCCATAATTTTGCCGATAACGCACTCGGGCTGATGCTCAGGAGCCGCCTCACACGCGGGGCCACACAGCGGCCACGTGCACTGGCGGCACCTGTGAAGACAGTTGTTAAAATAGCTGACTATGCTGCTGATTTTCAGGAAGATGATTGAAAAATTGCGTGCATTAAATTGCATTCATATCTTGAACGAAATTCACTCCTCTATGAGAAACAATTTGACTCCCCGTCTCCAAAGTGCCCAATACAAGCCATTTTAAATTGATGTCAATTTAGTACGCCTGTTCCTTAACTATGATATAAGACTGAGACATTGTTGTCAATATCCGTGTACACAAATATTGACGAGGGTTTTGTCATATTATTTCTCAATCTTTCTTGATTTTTATAAAATATTTGGGAGCGTATATCACAGAATTCTTTAATCCAAATTAAACCATCATGGATTAAAAAACAGGCTCCTCACGACTGCTACGCCTCATTCATGAGACCGCAAATAAAGTGTTGTGATCGGAAACGCAAAATCGCATTCGGACGAGTGCCCCAATGTTCAGTGTTGGTCCCCTTCTCATTTCTCATATTCATCAACAGTATTCTAAAATATACCTCATTTTAAATTTAATACTATTTACGAATGATTGTACTCTGTTATCGACATTAGGCCAAAAATTCTGAAGTAACGGTTCGACAAACAAATCTAGAACTATAAAATACATCCTTGTAGTACAATAAATTCCCTTGATATCAATAAATCAAATCTTATTCTCTTCTAACCCAAAAAAAAATCTAGCGCCTACAAATGATTGAAATTGGTGTCAATTAGATTTTATTTTTAATTAACTCCGATAATATTGCGACAGGGGTGGTGAGCTAAAATTGTATTAATTAAAGCTATAATTATATTAAAAAAGCAGCAGCAAGCAATAATTAGCGTCCTGAAGCTTGGTACCCACACAACAGCCTCCACAGGTCAGTGAACGATGGCATCAGCAGTACGAATATAGCGTCCAACATTCCAACGTTGATGCATGGAGTAGAGGAGCAGTGAGCGTCTTACCTGTAGGAGCCATCGACCCTCCTGTAGCAGCCGAGGCACACGGGCTCGGTGAGCTGCTTAGGCCCCACCAGCAGCGGCTCGTCTCTGAAGATGACGTCACCTGCCCTGAAGTCCCTGGTGGCCACCAGGTACCTCCCGAGAGTTGAATTCTCCTCCACCTGAAAATAATAATTTTTACGAATAATTTTTACAACGACATCTTTTGCTTCCAAACCTACAGCATGAACTCAATTTAAGCTTATGTGTATACAAATATAGCCTGCAACATCGAAATTTTTGTTAACTCTATTACTATGATCTGGCAAATGTGTTTAAGAAACTTAAGTTTCATTTTCTCGTCGGTGTACCAATAATTCAAATTATGATACGCTCCCCTGCATTGTGTTTCTCCGTATATCAATCGTTTTTATGTCCTTCACACGTCTTTTACCTCGTGATATTCTTATTTCGCGTTCTTTTTTTATTTCTTTAATGCATTACGTTACCATGCACCGTAGCTGCAGCATTACTCATCCCTCCAACTACTCACTCTTGATTCACAGCTCTCATGGAACTCAGCACTCGGAGCAGCACAGGTGTTCACCTGCCTCACCTTATGTGTGCATGTACACATTCCAGAATTTTATTTGTGAAAAACAGCGCAGAATTCTTTAAATTGTCGCCAATTTTTAGCGTGACACGTGTACTTCAATAACAGATTCCTGGGTGTGTTTTAATTTTAATTTTATCTCGACATGCCCAGTCTTGTACCTTATACTAACGTTGTTCCCTACAAGCTATAACTGGAAACGAATAAACACGAGCTTACGCGCTCACTCTTTCTCAGAAACACCTGTCGTCGTTCTCAGACTCAGGGTGCTTCAGATTTGAATCGTACGACTGCGTTAGAAGTCTCAGTAGAAGCAAATCACTTTTAAGCAACGCATTCTCTGAGGTTGTTCTTGGAGTTCGACGGATCAGACTGAATTAGTGTTTAAGATAATACTTCACTGAAACAACGAAAAAAATTGCATTGGTCAAACAGCTAAATATCATCAGTTACATCAAACATATGTGGGCTAGCTGGTAGGAAACTGTTTGTTCTGTTAAATGTTGTCAGACATCGATCCCTCCGCTGCCAGGCAGCGACAAGATCATTCTGGAGCTAACGCGTCTGCTGGAGCTGCAGCTTGTGGGGTAACAGATTCCAGCGAGTCGCGGTAAAGAAAATTCCTATCAATGCACATATATCCACTCATTAAAGTCTAAAGTATGATATTGGTCTCTTATGAATGCAATACAATAGAAAATGGGTAGAGGGACGAGCTGAGTGGTCAATCCTTGTGTTTCGTCTCAAGTCCTCAGCGGTCAGAAAGAAAAATGAATATCTCGTGACTATATCACACCATATCACATCACACCACGCCACACCCCATCACATCACACCACATCACACCACACCCCACTATATGTACATGGTTCGTCGCCCATACTGAGGCTGAGGATATTATATTGACGCAATTATTTTGTCCCCTGATAGGCATTCGACAATTGAGCTTTCGCATGACCCAACGAACGTATTCTTTCTACACAATTTACTTTCACTTTGACTAAGATTACACACTACGAGGAATACACTTCCCAATATGAGTCACACAATAAAATAAATATCTGACTATTTTTCGTTCCTCGCTGATTATAATGAAACAAAATGGTATATATCTCACAATTTCACCCATGACCATAACGCAAATACATATGACATGAATGGCGTCAGCACGTCACAACACAGTACAGAGAACTCTGCCCTGGAGGATCACGTACGGATGCGGTTGAATGCTACAGCCATTCGCACTCCGCACACTTGGCGCATGCTGATGAGGAAGCGCCGCGTTACGACATTACAGAGGCTGCAGTCATGAGCCCAACAACAAGCGCTCATGGTCGGAATTATGAGAGCCTCAGTACGATGCAACAGCACAACGTGGGGGGGGGAGGGGTACACGCACTATGATGCAAGTACAAGTAGGGAATTTTCAAGAATTTTGCGGAAGTGCACAAGCAATCTCCGTCTCAGAGCAGATTAACCAGTGAATTGCAAGACTACACGAGTGTATTTTATTCCTCTAAGCCTATGGGAGGTATTGTTTCACTTCTGTAGATTAAGCAAAAAAGTAAGATTTGTAACTTCAATTAAAAGATATCTTACTACCGTCAAAAAATTATTTCTGAACTAATATCAGCATCCTCCCTCCAAGATGGCGGCGTTGGAAAGAAAAGAAAAGATTTGTATCCTGAAGTCCGTAGATTGAAGCTCTTACCCTGAAAGGTTTGCAATCGTTCTTATGTCCTTTTTTCCAATGTTCTCTTTGGCATTCTCTCCTGCAGTAGAAAACCTGACGACAATTGGCGCATCTCTGCGTAGCGTCCTTGGAGCACACTGCACACAGACCCTTGGGCTCCCCTGACGCCGCGGTCTCCGATGTGACATCTGCCATCCTGGTGAAGAAAATCATTCAACTGAAATTTTAATTTTACATCTTTTGCCTCCAAACTTACAGCATGAACTTAATTTAATCTTAGGTATATGCAAGTATGGCCTGCAACATTGAAATTTTCAAAGCTGAATGTAGTTCTAGGAGGTGCCAAAGTTTATTTCATTATAACGATATTTTTGGGAAACCAATCATTCACCTCATATCAATTACTTTCACGGATTCCTTGGCTTTTTAGAGCAAGGGTATAAATGTATGACTAAAATGAAACAACGAATTATGGGAAAATATTTACGAACTCTCTTAACTGAACATAGGTTCATAAGTGTAGGTGCATGGGTTAATAAGAAAGAGGTTGATTGGGTTGTCAAATCAAAATCTGAGACTACACACCCCTTACAAAGTTATGCATATGAATAAAAAGCTTCATCCTTTGAGTCTTGTTTGAGGAAAGCGAGTTAACTGGTAAAATGAAA
Source organism: Orchestia grillus (assembly GCA_014899125.1). Taxonomy (NCBI): domain Eukaryota; kingdom Metazoa; phylum Arthropoda; class Malacostraca; order Amphipoda; family Talitridae; genus Orchestia; species Orchestia grillus. The sequence goes on along the minus strand of VOMN01051921.1, from coordinate 40,492 downwards.
GGTTTTCTCGTCTTGAACTAGAATTAAGCTGCGCTTTGGTTCAGAGGGCCGTGCAAATTAGTAATATTGAAGCTTTCCTTTACGTTTAGAACGAGAAATTCTTGTTCCCATTCTGATGTAAAGCAATACGGAACAAATTTTTAAAAAATGCGGGAGATGTACCCATTATCTGAAAACACACCCGTCGTATGGTTTGTTAGTTTCAGACAGGTGCCCGGGCTTATAAGGTTAGCTCCTGGCCGGGCTTATAAGGTTAGCTCCTGGCCAGGCTTATAAGGTTAGCTCCTGGCCGGGCTTATAAGGTTAGCTCCTGGCCGGGCTTATAAGGTTAGCTCCTGGATTGGGATCAAAAATAAGCATCGGGAGTTTTCTTTCTGGAGCCGGTCAGGAGGCGTAGGCTTTGTGGAGCCAGTCAGGTGACGGTTTTTGGAAACAATTTGGGTGGCACAGAATTCAATTCATCGCATTCTTGGTGAACTAACGAAACCGGTTTTGCATCTGCTCAACTTTGACTTGAAGATTTTTATGCAAACTTTCTTTGAGTGTTATTTTTTGAGTGTTTTTTAGATTTGACTTTATAATTTGTCTTAGCTTCCTGTTGTTTCGTAATTTCTATAACAGATGATGGGTCTTGATTACTAGTTAAAGCGCACGTATTCTTTCCATATTCTGTTCAGGGACAAACGGCTTAACACTAATTTGAACGCGTCTCTCTCACGAAAGTTCGGGGACAGATTGTGCAGTAAATATTCTGAAGTAAGCACTAGGCACTGAAGTAAACACTAGGCACTGAAGTAAGCACTAGGCACTGAAGTAAGCACTAGGCACTAAGGTAAGCACTAGGCACTGAAGTAAGCACTAGGCACTGAGGTATGCGCTAGGCACTGAAGTAAGCACTAGGCACTGAAATAAGCACTAGGCACTGAAGTAAGCACTAGGCCTTGAGGTATGCACTAGGCACTGGAGTAAGCACTAGGCACTGAAGTAAACCCTGTGCACTGAGGTAAGCACTAGTCTCTGAAGTAAGCACTAGGCACTGAAGTAAACCCTAGGCACTGAGGTAAGCACTAGGCACTGAAGTAAGCACTTGCCATCTACGTGAGACACAACACTAAAGTGTGCAGTCGCCGTCTGCGGGAGAGACAACACTTAAGTGTGCACTTGCCATCTACGTGAGACACAACACTAAAGTGTGCAGTCGCCGTCTGCGGGAGACTGATGTGCCCCAAAAAATTGGCAGCAGTCTCCCTCCCTAACAAATTGTGCTCTCTCTATGGTCACACGAAAAGTTCATGGAAAATGAGGTACGTTACATGACGTTGTGATAGTGTTACCTCCTATTATTGTGTGTTGTTCTAGCATTTACGGCGAGGGCAGCTGGCAGCGTTCGAACTAGACATAAATAGTCCTTCTCCGTAAAGGGACCCAGACTCTTCAACTCTCTGCCAGAAGACCTGTCCAGTTCGATGATTCACTGGATGTTTTCAAGACGAAGCTGGATAACTTTCTGCAAACTATCCCTGATACGCCTCTCTTGCCTCACTGTCATCAAATGGCTGAGAAAAACAGCCTCATTCAACAGCTCAAGGATATGAGAGGGCGCAAATAACATGCACACAAAGCGGCGGCACCCCAGTGTGGCCAGGGTGTGAAGGCCCAACATCTCCAAGGTTTCCCCCAGCCGGCCCGATGCGACGCTTTGATTAACTCAAGCTTATCGCCCACGCCTGTGTGGACAGCTTGGTTCTTAATAATGATTGTCTTTCATCTTTATATGCAAATTTTCGAAGAAGCCTATTCCCTTTATTTTTTCTCTCTAATTGCAAAGGAACTGCTGTTGAAATTGTTTTTAGAGATCGGCAATTGTTATTCAACCTCATGCAGTCTTTAGAACTTCCCCCTCATTGAACAATCATTTTCAAACGCAGCAAAGGCGGATATATTATCCTAATGTCCCACTTCTCTGGTACAACCTAAAGCGCTCGAGAGACATCTTGAACATCTTTCCACTATGAATAACAGAACCAACGTTCTCTGTTTTCTGACACAGGCCAATGCAATGTTTATGTAGAGAAATCCGAAATTTTGAATAAAATTTCAAACTAATCGTAAATATTTCAGGTGTTTTATGCCTCAGTATTGCCTGTTTCAGATAATTATTGTAGTAAGCTACCAGCTTTATAATTTAATTTTTTCGAAATATAAAGAATTTTGAATTTTCGCGGCCACAGGCTACTTTTTTAATTTTCATGTTGCCTGTGGTAACAAAGTAGCGGAAATAATTTCTTATCTAAGTTATGTGTTTGTTTTAGGCAAGCAACTATATTTTACGCACTCATTCTAGTGTAATCGCAAAATATTAAATTTATTATACATGTTGTCCAGTTTTTGCTGGATGGTAAAACGATGAATAATGTGTTAGCTAAACTTAAATGTGAATTTGTAAAACTCCAATGTCAAATGTTATCCTGGAATAGGATTACAAACCCTGGCCGTAGCAATCCTGCTTTGAAAACACTTCCCTTGTGGCTCTGCGTGGACTTCATGGTTTGTGAAAAAGATGTGTAAGAAAACTGGAGCATATAACTTAACCTGTAAGTCTCCAAGACGACGAAAGGAGTGAATGCTCTCACAAGTTTAGAAGTTATCAGTATTTAATTTATGTTACCTATCAATTAGTTAATGTTAATTTAATTAATGTTAACTATCAGCATTTAAATAATGTTAACTGAGTAGCACTGAACAAAGACGTGACTGAATCATCTCTTCGAAGGTCCTGGCTGCATTTTTAACATAGGCATGGAACATAATGTTTCAAGATTTTTTAACACATATTTCAACATAGGCATAAAACACAGAGTCTCGAGATTTTTAACATTGGCATGCAACTAAAAGTCTCAAAAATTTTTAACATTTGCACGGAACAGAGCGTCTCAAGGTTTTTTAACATTAGCCTGGAACAAAGTGTCTCAAGAAGCATTTCAATTCTTAAATTTGGCGCACGAGAGATCGTAAACTATGTTTATTCTCTAATGTCCGCTCTGGTACTAAGGGAGGCAACGATGTGATGCCGGATCAGGGTGCTATGGTCTAACTTATGGTTAGAATTGTCTTCAATATGGAACTGATGAAATATAGAGACAACTCGATGTATCGGAAAAGTCTACCTTTATTATCGCGATGGAAAAGCATATTACAAGAACAAGGACTCACAGCCTTCAGATGACCCTAACTTCGGCAGTTGCGCTATCTTGGATGGCATTTTTTGCACCAAAATCAGCACTGATAATTACATGATCATTGATGACTTATCCAAATTTAATTTGGAATTTTACTTACCCACATACTCGACAAAGTTGTTATTACTTGTTATACCGATTTTAAAACCAACGTGTCACCTTTCAATAAAGTAGAGCGTATTCTAAATGAAGTCTGTAATGGGGTGTACCTTTCTACAAAATAGAGCGTATTCTAAATGGAGTCTGTAATGGAGTGTGATTTTCTACAAATAGAGCATATTCTAAATGGATTCTGTAATGGAGTGTACCTTTCTACAAAATAGACCGTATTCTGAATAGAGTCTGTAATGGAATGAGCCTTTCTACAAAATAGAGCGTATTCTAAATGGAGTCAGCAAAATGTTAAGGCATTCTTGTCTTTACAAATTTTTGGCTTCAGAGCTTCCATGTGTCAACCTGATTAACTTAGAAATCTGATATGAGCGAGGTGTCTATTCATTCGCGTTCCCCTTAGAGCTTAATTTCCTTCAAGCTTTCGTTTCAACATGTGGAACAACGCTACGCCACAATTGTGCAAACTACGAGTCGTAAAAGCATCATAGAACTTGCCCCTTCATAACCACCAGAAAGAACCATGTCAAAATAGTTAAAGTAAGGCTTGAGAATGAATGTCCATTAGTTTTATTTGCAACACAATTTTGAAAAAGAGTCTCTTAACTATGATTATTCAATAAATAAGGTTCTAAGTTATTGCGATAATGATCTCAAGAATTATTCAAATTCTGTAGACAGGTATTTCAAACATGGAAAATAAGATTTACTGTAAGTAACGAGCATTGATCCGTAGAAAATCAAATTACTATTACGACTTAAGACTTCTGTGTACATCTTGAACGTGGAAGTGATTAAAACATGAAAAAATATGAAACCTATACTCAACTCATTACCCTAACACTTACGCGCACTTTCCTGATAAAACCACAATTATAAGCGAAATTCCAACCAGTAAACAATCGTGAGTTTCTGCGATACCGCACAAGAGATCCGTGAGAACTCGCCAAGACCTGGCCGGGCACTGCAGGGAGCTGGCAGGGGCAGCAGCCCAACGCTGCTAACGCTCCCACCGTCTCAACACTTTTCTAGAAAACATTTACTCTGAACGAAACTGATTATTTCTTGGCACTTCCTTATTCTTGAATTAAAAAACATTATTCGCGGGATACATTATTAGAGGTATGAATTTACCAAGATCATTTTAAACTTATTTTGACTCTTGAATGTGCGATAACCCAGTTCCTGTCCGCATCACGTCATAGGTAGCTCTAGTAGTTCTCAAGCCTGTGGAGACGAGCTCACCTCGTTTACTGCAAGTCACGGAAAACACGACAGGAAATTCCTTTTGATGCATGGGTGACTAGGGATGATATGTTTTGCAGTTAGGGAAACTGCTGCTGAAGCAGTATGAAATGACCTACTAGCAGCTTGTATCAATCTCTGTGAATAAGTACGTCAGTTAGTTTTTAAAATCAGAAATTACTGTAGCACTATTCGAGCAATCTGCAATATGCTACTTCATCATTAATCGATGCAGTAGAGTAATGACTTCATTGTATGAATGTACTGACTTGCGACTCATGCTCGCTAGGTGTCTTGTGTCCCATTCACTCGACTCGTGGTTGTACGGTATTGTGATGGACTCGTCCTTGATATCTAGTTTACAATAGTCGTCATGTATTGTGTAAAGCTCTTGGAACAAAAAATGTACCAAGATATTCCTAGAAAACATGAGGACTGATTCCTGATACCCAGTAACCACTGCTCGTGGACGTAAGAACAAGAGCTGCATCAGACTCGAAAGTGAGTCAGGCATTCACGCCACCGCCAGCGCCCCTCTCGCGCTGCCGTCGCGGCTCCCGAAATAGAGACGAGCCGCCACGCATTAGGCTATAAGTGCCTAGGCGCCCCAACACCGACCTCATCATTTCCCATCGTGGAGTTCGAAACTCTATTCGATATGTTTGTAGCAATGCTTTCGAAGATGAAAGGCCTCAAAAATCGAAATTCGAGTTCATAAATTTAGCTACCCGTTTCCTGTGCTTGAAGTGGGATAATGTTTATTAATGGAGTAAATTTGTAAGCAATGTCCCTTTATAATGGGATTGGAGGGATTGAAATAAATACTACAAACTTTAATAGGATGGAGGTACCATAAACTGGTAGGGTTTACTCGAAAAAAAATCCAATTATGATTGATTTCACAAAATTCAGTTGAGAAGTGTGACTGCATTGGGCATGCTCTTGCATAAAACCTCCTGAGTTTACTAAACGTGAGGGTCGCCCCGACAACATGGGTTAGAATTGCAGCTTCGCACGCGCCCTCTTACAAGCGCGAGGGTAGCTGGCGATCTGTGCTACTCAGGAGTTTGTGCTTAAGTTGTTCATGAATACGATTTGAAATTTTAACTCATCCTCTGGACAATGGAGTTTAGACATTTTCATTCTTGCAAAAGGGAAAACACCCTTAACCGTAAAGATAAATCCGATCCTCTCCGTGAAAGGTAACAGCGATGCGACACAAAGTGCTGTTTAGAATTGTCGCACCTTTGTTGAGCTTTGTCTTCCTTGTTCCGTCTTTGTTCCTAAACCATATGATTTTTTCAAGGGGAGTAGCTGGTTTTCACAAAACTAATGAGAGGGGTAAGCCCCTTAGAGTTTCCTATCAAAGAACACAGCAGTACATGACTAGACAATGAATTACTCAGTATTTTAAGGCTGGCACATTTGTGCCTATGTTGAAGAATGAAAATTTCTTATTTGAGATTTTCGCAGTTTGGTCAGGCTTAGAATAAAAACCTTAGGAGTTTGATATATTTTATTATAGAATGATCGTCGATGAAAAGGATACAAATTTAATTAATGCCATAAGGATGGGGGACTGAAAATAACATAGTAACATAACTCTAGTCTAAACTTAACTATTGATACATAATTCGTTCATCACTTTCTAATGGAATATTAATCGCTAATGTCAACGATTCGCACATTTCAGAACGTAACATCGAGGGAAATTCGAGTCGATCTCAGGCTAGGGACGACGGGTTGGCGGCGGTCGCTTCTCGACAGAAGTTTTCTCGGTATTGTGCCTCTACTGAAACTTATTTCATTCCAAGAATTTTAGTCAACAGCAAGCGAGGTGAATTACAGTATACAGTGTCAGGCAGGGAAGATGCCTTTAGCGTACATGCAGCACTGAGGTACCTACGGCTGCCAGGAAAAATCGTATGCTTTCGAATTAGTATATCCCAAGAGAAAACAAATTCTTGCATGTCTAGCGCAGCTACTTTCTTATTTTGTTTGTCCTTTCAAATCAACAGAAATTACAAAGCATAACAATAAATATTATTTTCCGCACAGGAATCCTACAAGGTGGAAATTCAATGATAAGAAATCACTTCCTTGAATAAATAAAGTCGGAATAGGTATAACACGAAGGGCAAAGCCCCAAAGAAAATTGTCTTGTGAGAACAACCTCACCTCCACCGGTCACATCACTCGGCTGGTTGCCACAGCTTCACCTCCACCGGTCACATCACTCGGCTGGTTGCCACAGCCTCACCACCACCGGCCACATTATTCCACTGGTTGCACAACCTCACCACCACAGGCCACATCACTTGGCTGGTTGCCACACCCACACCACCACCGGCCACATCACTCGGCTGGTTGCCACACCCGCACCACCGCCGGCCACATCACTCGGCTGGTTGCCACACCCGCACCACCACCGGCCACATCACTCGGCTGGTTGCCACATCCACACCACCACCGGCCACATCACTCGGCTGGTTGCCACAGCAATGCTCTCAGGGCTCAAAGTGAGGGCGTCATATTAAAAAGAAAGGGTAAAACGAGCTAGTTTGATGGAAAAAAAATATTCTATGAATTAGAATAAGAGCTCGAAAGCTCAAAGATATCTTTTATAATAAAAAGAAAATGATACATATACGGTTATTATAAACTTGAAACCATTATGTGTAGGTTATGAACTGAACTGATATACGTAAAAATCAGTGTCCCAAGGTCATGGATGGATAACTAAAAATCAGTGGCCGAAGATAGAGTGCGTGATGGAGGGCAGGCGCAGGACGAACGGCCGCACGGCGTTCCAGCGGTCGGTGGGCGGGTGCTCCACCACGTGCGGCTCCACAAAAAGTCTGTTCATGAAGAAGTCAAACGAAATCATCAGTTATATTCTGGCACAAAAAACCAAGACATTCAACGTGTGGCAGTCTTTTCAATTGTCTTGTAACTCAAGTCGATGGATAGCGCCCTCTAGTTACACCGGTAGCTTACATTATAGCACGCATACAACTATGCATGTTGGAGTACTAGGAAAATTTTATTCAAGACTTCTACGTTCGTAAGAACGTAGGACCCAAAAAAATATTACGTTCATAGAAGTACAAAATGGTGCAAGAAACGAACCAGAATTTTTGGGTCTAAAAAAATAGTAAATCCCAAGACCAACAAAGGTAATGATGAGATACTCAGATACATAACTCATGAGGACACTGGCTTGCGGCAAACATGCGCCACATTTCCAAATGTTAATGCCAAAATATGTTTTTTTAGTTCAGATCAAAACTGTGTCCCACGACACCAAATCAATAAATAAAGTTCCACTTAACAGAATAAAAAATTCACCTGTTGACGGAATGGATGAGGCCGTTGGTCTTGGGGCTGGAGCAGCGCGTGATGCGAGCAGACCCCGCCTTCAGGAGGCCGCCAGGACTCTGATGGAGGTGCACCGTGTCGCCGTGGGCGGTGCGGGCGTGGCTCGTGAACGGAAAGGTGTTGAAGGGGATACCGGAGCAGCACATGTGCTCTGTGGGGGGGAGGGGACATGAGGGCGAGTACGAGGTACGCGAGTTTTGAACCAACGCAAGCATGTTCTCTGTTATTATAAATAATGTTAGTGAAAGGATACCTGAGCACTACAGAGATAATGTTAGTGAAAGGGATACCCGAGCAGTACAGAGTTCAGTTCTGTGACAGTAACAGGGCAATGAGGGAGAGAGAACTGCAGGAGGTATGTCACAAGGAAGTAGTAAAGAGGCTTCCTCTAATTTAGCAGTTCCCAAACTGAGGGTCATTACCCCCAAAGGTATCATGAGCCTTTTTCTGGAGGTCATAGAGGTCATTTATTACTCATCGCTTATTTTTCATGATGGAAATGTATATGCATCATTAAAAATTAATGCATTTTCAGACGTCCTATAAATGTGGAGGTCATCGTAGGCTTAGTGCAAATATTAGGGGTCTCGTAAAGAAAACGTTTTGGAAACGGTGGTCTAATTACTCGAATTGGTCTTTCAAAAATTAATACAATTTTAAAAGTCATTAATCCGCATTCTATCAGTTATGCAGAGCCTCCACACGTTTCTTGAACCTAACTCCTCACTAAAATACTCGACTACAGAGTAGCTATTAACCATATTGGCATTACGTTGTACCTAAAAAACGTATCCGCATCCGATTCGAATAAAAACTTGTAAATCGTAGCCCTTCCAAGAAAATAAAGAGAAAAAATAAATTGAGGAGGAGGAGGATATTAAAATTTTTCACTTTCATTAGTTCGAGCCTCAACAGGAGTTATGAAAATTGCTCACCTCTTAGTGTATGGCGCTTCACGATCTCTTCCTTGAGCTCTTCGTCAGCCAGAAGGCTTTCCAGCTCTTCTTCTGGCAGCGTGCGGAACACGTGGTCTGAGGGGGCCAGCACGGTCAGGGGGCCCGGTCCTGATAGCTCGTCCGCCATGCTCGACTCCTGCAAGAGCACACTTTTGGAGCGAAGGAAGCGACACTTTGGGGCAAACAAAAGACGAACTGCGTCGTGTGGTGGCTAGTCTGCACAAGCACTCCAGCGGTCCTCAAGCGAGTTCCCTTATTATTTGGTAAATAGAAAAGAGCAGAAATAGCACGGGTCGTGCGATCGATTTTTCTGCGCTTTTCATAAGCTATTTTCTCGCGACGAGCTGAATATTGTCGAAAGATTTTTGTTGGCGGACGTAGTGTCACCCATTAGTATTATATACTTGAACGGTAATTTGATAACATTATTTCAATTTAAACACTCTTCGAAAAATTGATAACTAACGTAGTCGATCCTCAGCACGGCTTGCCTTCGGTACACAAACCTTGTGCATCGCTTTGCATTCATTCTGACGCTGACGCGTAGCGCTGTTACTTGAACGCATCAAAACATCAGAGATGAGGAATGAAGTGTGACGGTAGAGACGTCCTTGCACAGTGTGAAATGGCCTTACAAATAATGTTCTTACCGCTCTACGTAAATGCTTTCTATACGAGCGTTGCTGTGTTAAACATGCGCGAAAGTTAATTTACTAACTCCGTTTTCAGATGTATTCGTTCTTCTTTCCCAGAAATAACTCGACGGCACCCTGCTAAAGCAAACCTGTATGTAGGGTGAACATAAATCATGAAAGCAAAACAAACCTTGGCGATTTTGGTGAAGATCGAGAAATCAGGATCCTGTTCCAGGGCGGCCATGAGGTCGTCCTTGGCGGGCTCGAGCAGCGTGTCGACGACGTGGATGGAGGCACCACACGCCCTGGAGTCCATTAGGGTGACCTGCCCGCAGCCCGCCGTGAGGCGCATGCGCGCTGCGGCCGGGCTCATGAAGCTCAGCAACGATGGCTGCAACGCACTTCAGAATTTTAGCTAGTCTTTTAAAGGCGTTAAATTTAACGTGTGTGCAATATATTCATCGTCTCTCTATTGCAGTTTTTCAACAGATGATGAGCAATTTTGCTCTCAAAAGCTCTATAGCTAGAGTTTCCATAAAATATTGATAGTGGAGAGTGTTAAAGTTCGGTTATTTTGTAGTTTTAATCAAGAAATATTAACAGACGCTACTCATGTCTCTGTATTAGCTCCAATTACTATTATATGTAAGTACTCATAATATCAGCACACAATTTGTCGGTGCAAGAGAATTAAATCTTTCCTACCAACAACAAGTCCCCACTTGCACTCCCTTTAAAAGGGGTTGAATTGGAAGGTACAAGTTCAAAAATTTAAATATCCATCTATCGCACTCATTGAGAAAATTTTCACAACAATTTAAGTAATTCATGCCACCAGCGCACGCCACTCACCCCGCCGTAGAGGTTGAGTCTGAGGGGATGGCCGGCCAGCGTGGTGGTCACGTGGTTGTTTCTTATGTCGCCCTGACGCAGCGGGGCCGTGGTCACGTGGTAGCGCAGCACCTCTCTCAGCCGCTCTACGTCAGCCTGACACGGCACATAAAAGACTCGCTTAACGCGCCCCAACGAATGTCCTTACAGTTATAACTCTTAGCAGCACAAATGTCCCCTCTGTCACAACTCTTCGCAGTACAAATGTTCCCACTGTCACAACTCTGGGCAGTACAAAATGTTCCTAATGTCCCAACTCTTTGCAGTACAAATGTTCCCACAGTTACAACTCTTTGCAGTACAAATGTCCCCACTGTCACAACTCTGGGCAGTACAAATGTTCCTACTGTCACAACTCTTTGCAGTACAAATGTTCCCACAGTTACAACTCTCTGCAGTACAAATGTCCCCACTGTCACAACTCTGGGCAGTACAAATCCAAGCCCCATTGCGCTCAGAATCGAATGCTCGATTGATTTTTATAGTTATAAGAAATTTCTACCGAACCAGTATTGAAAATTGGTTAATGAAGTTATGAAGTTAATTAAGTTGCATGTTTCAATTATACCTGACAAATGATTTAGATTTAAACACATTCTTCAGAATGTGACTAAAAAATTTCACAGTCAACGTGAGTAGAGAGAATTACATATTTGAACAGTTATAAGAACGAATAACATTTTGCTTAGAGTTCAAAATCAGACCACGAAAACTGTTCCCGATTTAGCTCACTGTAATTTCGTTGAGCTTTTCTTCCTTGACATTATCAAACGCCCTGTTAGTTGGAGCAAACAGAACAACGTCTCGTAAATCAGAAATTTCTTTCTTCATTTCCGCCAGTTCCAGAAGCTCGAGGAACCGCGTTAGGTTCTGCTTCTCCAGCACTTCCAGGACAGGCTTAGCTGAAAGAAAAATTGCATTAACCTTTTCAAATATTCCGATCTAAAAAACAAGAAATAATACCAGTGTTAAATTCAGAATTGAAATATTTCTATCGTTTTTAAGCTTCATGATTTATGACATTTCTAAATTTCAGAGCGTATACTCGTACAGAAATGTAATGCTGGTACGGACGAGTAATCCTCATGATACGCACACGCTTGAAGACACTGGAGGTAAATTTTACTTTGACATGCCTCGGAACATCTATAAATTGAAATGCTATGCATTTCCAGCATTGCTTGGGATGGCATTGTAAGACAAACCTCTCTCTAAGCCCTAAAGGAAAATACCTAAATGCTTCCACTTGTTTCCCGATATCGCATGAGGCTCAGGAATGAAGATTTATTAGATTTGTTTACTTTATTAATTAAGATTTATTAGCTGCGAGCTTGTTTCACACCTTCTAGGGGCATTAGCGGCGTGTCAATGATGTGAATCACTCCGTTGGAGGCCATGATGTCCTTGGCCACGATCTGGGCGTCCTCAATGAACAGCTTTCCCGTTTCCTGCATGGTGATCTTCAAATATTTCTCTAAGAGATTGGCAGTTTTGGCTTCAGGGTTTGTGATTGCCGCAGTGCAGATGACGTTCGGCAGGATGTGGTTCTTCAGGACCGCTACAATACAGAAAAATGGAATTATTTTCTAAAATCGCCAAGTTCTCCATATAAACGTACACAGTTTAAAATTAAAGATGTTTTTAAAACAATAAAATTACGTTTTTAACGATTTGTTTGCAGTTGGGGGCTATAAAAGAATGAACGAAACAATCAAAATTAAAATATTTACGAAAAAAGGTAAATTAAAAAACGCTGAAGTTCACTTAAATAAAAGAAGTAAGACGATACAACACAGAGTTGTTATACTCCTTTGCTCATGAAAAGCTCGCACAGTTACAGTAATTGTATGTATAGTAATTGTATGGCCTAGTTACAGTAATTGTACGGTCATTGCATGTATGGTAATGGCATGGCCTAGTTACAGTAATTGTATAGTTGTACATTTTCTGCTAAGGTTGTGGACCCTGCTCAGCACAACACATCGTTCCATCATAGACCTAAAAAATACAAATAAAATTGCTCCCAGAAAATACAAGTGATGATTGCGTCGGCACGGAGAGCAGCTCTCAGCTACATAATTTAGAGATCGTGCCCACAGACTCTGGCGCGCAGACGCCACGACACTCAAAACATGAACAATGAAGACCCAATACACGGCTTTCGACAGACACAAAGTGATTACATATAATCATAATGAAGACATGTTTCAGTACAGATCATACGAGATGAACATGAATGACAGTTTATAGTGAGTAGTGTTGAAAGTAACCCCGTTTACCATCAATCCAGGCTTGAATCTTTCATTATTGGTTTTCAAATAAGGTTGTGAGTAGCACGTATGAATTATGCTCAATGAACGCTGGAACACATGTGCACTGTGTTCTTGAATGTGTTCATGCGCTGTCGGACGTGCTGAATCTCATTCTTGAAAGGAATAAGTGTCACTTTGACAACAATTCTACAAATTGTGATCATTTTTCAATCAGTCTTTTCCAACTACAGAAAATTTTTTCTGTAAAATCAAGCGTTAATATGAGCTAATTTTGTGTTGCAGACGCCAAAGCAGACCACGATCCCACACACATGGAGCGTCGAAAGGTTTTACGGCACAACAGTTCTTATCTTGAGAAATGGTGCTCTCGTTTAACGCCAGATTGGTTACATCACGTGATTCAGGATTAGTAGCCTAGGGATCATGACCATTACAAGGGGGGGATATATTTAGAGGTAGATTTTGCTAGAGGGCACTCAGTGAAGGGTAAAATGTTCATAGTCGCTCTTAAACAGGGAGCTCACAGAATTTGCGTTTTAAAATTGTTATCCACTTTTTTCTTACAGCTTCTATTGCAAACCTGACCCACATAATTTCTTTCGCCGAGCGTGACAAAGTTTGTCAGCATTTATGGTCTTACCCGGCAGACAGGCCGAGCCCTCGAACAGTTCCTGAAGTTCGTTGCCAGGGAGGGCGGCGAAGGCGGCGTCGGTAGGAGCGAAGAGGGTGAGCTGGCCGTCCTCCCGCAGCTGCTGCAGCATCCCAGCCTCGCTCACCACTGCAGTGAGACGCACATTAGAACATCCTGTGAACGGCTGCAGTGAGACGCACATTAGAACATCCTGTGAGCGGCTGCAGTGAGAAAAAAGTGCCAGCAGCACTCAGTGTAACGGTAAATGTCTGCGTAACGGTAAATTTCGTAAGGTGTATTCGTTCACACAGTTTGTCATCCTTTTTGGCTTGTATGTATCCATATCTTATTGCAGATCAATGGTATTTGGAAGATTTTTGATATCTTGATAATGAGACGCTATGACAACTATGTTCATTTACCAATGACATTTCGAATAAACGTTAATCACAGCACATACTCAAATGCGGCGGAGACACTGAAATGTTCTTAAAATGAAGCTTTGATGCTTCGAGAGGTTTCCAAGCATTGTCTATAGAAGGCTATAATAATCAGGTACGCAGAACTGCCGTCAAACATAATACTATAGATTTCGCGTTGTTACTAATATTTCATTAAAATTAAATTATACCTAAGAATTGCCGCCTGAATTCATCTTCTATGTTGATAGTATAGGTGCACAACAACAGAGAATATGCTCAATAGGAGCAAAAAAATCAACTTTTAAATGAATTACACATGAATGATGAATAAATGTAAGAAATGCAGAATAACAGTGATGGTCGAGGAATTCCTCAATACCCACAGAGAATATAATCTTGATTGAGCTTTCAGGGTTTCGTCCTTGAAAATAATAATGAAAAATGCCTGTGAAAAATAAGACTCCAAAACAACGTTTCTACAAATGCTGTCATCAGTGTTGCCGATCGGGGATCGCAGAAACCTAAGCGTAGCTGCCGACACTGTGACTTACTATTCAGTTATTGCTGAAGACTTACGTTTTTTTAGCGTGGTGAACTGGGGGTCGCTGCCGATTATGTCGCCAATAGAACGGGCAGCTTGGGTCATGACGCGGTCGATCGTGTGGATGACACCGTTACTCGAGTGCTGATTGGCTGTCACAATGCGGGCACAGTTGGCAGTTACGATTGGTGGAGACTGCTGGTTGTACACGTTGATACGGATTGTAGAGCCGTCGGACAGAGTATTGATTATCTGTTTGTAAAAAAATAAAATTTGAATGATCCATGAACGAAAATTTTTGTTTCATAGCGCCTCTCAATCGTAGTTGCTTTTTTGATCCATGACACGTCACACCATCGAACTAATCCGTTGCAGTGTAGCGACTTAGTGAAATTTTATCCGTAATTGAAAAACTCTTCAAAAGTCTAACTCACAACTTTTTCCGTTCTTTTCAAACAGTGAAACTCTTCAAAGAATGAACAATACAAGCATTAGGAATTGCAATTTTCAAATGTTGATTAGGACGGAAAAATCTAAATAATTAGGATATGCTGCACATTTTAGTTTTTAATAGTGAGCAATATTGTCTAAGAATACGGCTTGAAGTCTATAGTGACTTACAAGTCAATGATCACTACAGTTACAGGACGACACAGTGCCTTACGAGTCAATGAACAATACAGTTACAACACGACACAGTGCCTTACGAGTCAATGAACAATACAGTTACAGGACGACACTGTGTCTTACGAGTCAAAGATCAACACAGTTACAGGACGACAAACGTAAAATTAGTTGAAAGTGAGGAGTCAGAGCTTAAAACTTGATTGGCACTTGACAGTGAAACAAAAATCTAGTAACATGATATTTGATTCATAGGAAGCGCTCCAAACGACCAAATTGGAGCTTTTTGATACAACGGCTAACCTATTTTGGTCTTGAAATTTAGAAATAAAATTAACGTGTAAAATTCAAATTAGGCCATTTTGAACGGTCTTAATCTTTTTATATCAGATCTATGCCCGTGAGAATGCATTTTTCTCTCTGACTGGCGAGAAAGCAGTGCTGTTGTATTATGCAAACTCACTAGTAAGTCCACTCCTCATAATCGTTCTAATTTTAATGCCAGTAATTTATAAAATATTTGAGGCATCTATATCATGAAATATATATTAACAACAATTCTTCCATTTGGCCTTTGTTTCATGATTTTACGTCAACTTACTCTTCCATCAGCTTCTTTTACAGCTCGGACTAAACGGTAGAGGAACAATACAAGTAAATAAGTGGAGGTAGGATTTAACTCTATTGTTAAACAAGTGCAATATCAGGCTTGATTTACAGCAATACTCCTAAATTGCCAAGCCAGTTAAAAGATACAAATTTTACTGCCAAATCAAAGAATCTGAGAAATAATTTGCTTGACATAATTTCCGGGCAATTACTTATAAATAAATCGGTGTTATTCACAATAAATTCTGCACGAACCTGCTCGTCCTCGAAGTCTCCAGCGTAATTGAAGCCCTCGACCAGGTGAGACTTGACGACCGCGGACACATCAGAGCCTGCAGACCGCTTGCGGCGGAACACTTCATTGTCGGCGAGGTCCAAGTCGTTCTGAGGGAAGTGCAGATCGGTCATTCAGGTCCTGTTGTGCTGAAAGCTACGTGAAATGTTGGAATATGGTGGCTACGCCTCTCTGTTATCAAGCCTTATTCTACGTCTCCTCTGGAACCAATTAGAAGAAAATTATCAAACAAGGATGCCTTCACTAGGATATTTGAATGTTTTAACTACAGGGCAATGCACAGATGAATTGTGCTACCAAGAAAAAAAATTAAAGATAAATGAAAACAGTTCTTGACTCTATCTTACATTGAAACCAAATCCCCCAAAATGTCGCACCAGCACAATCGCACTAACACTATTGCACCACAATTCCAAGTAGACTCACCCTCTCTGTGAGGTCGGAGGTGTAGTCCTGCACAGCCTCATTAGTGGGCGCGAAGGCAGTCAGGTTGCTCTGTGTGAGGGTGTCCACGAGCCCTGCACTCTTCGCTAGCGACAGGAAATCCGTCAACTCGAGTTGCTCCAGAGACGTGGGCAGGGGCACCAGGTCCACTGAAGAAAAAACACGGTCAGACAAACGGTAGCGCTAGAAACGAGTCCAAAAATTAACCTAAACTTCAATTTATTGATCCGAAACCTGAAATTTTGGTTACTGAGCATAAATTCACGAAGCTGTATGAAAAAACCCTAGTTTCATATGATATCGAACACACCAGTGGCTACAGCAAGTGAAGCCTAAGGCGCGTCCCAGACATGATACATGGAGGGATCACGGCTCCGCTCAGGACGAGCGAGTAGCGCGACGATGTGAACGAACTGATGCGAAAAATGGATAAGGAACACTAGACCCTGCCTGAGAAACTACTGAATACAACATTAGTGCTCAGCCGCAACACATGGGCTTAGGAGCAGCATTATCCGCGGTGATGCAAAAACCAAAATAATAATAAAGAAGGTACCGAAAGGGGCGATAGTTTTTTTACGTTACGGGGTATTCATTATAATTCTATCTGTTAGCCATGCGAAAAATTATGTCTGAAGTAATCCTCGATCCATACGTAATGCATTTTTTAAATTCTCGTTGAAATGTTAAAAAAATATAGTTAGAGAAATCACAATTTCAAAGAGCATATGATTTTCGCATGTTTTGTTTACGACGAGTAAACAAAAACTAGCATGCAACACAATGCATGGTTACATAAAATGATAGAATAGTCAAACTGTTCAATATTATACACCTTATGACTTTTTATGTGTATCTGCACTTTTTTTTCTTTTTAAGCATTCCGTAAGTGCACTCAAAGTTAAATTTCGTATCCCTAGAACCAAATTTCTAGTTTCCGTGTATTGTTCTCTACACATTAGTGTTCGAATATCGAGTTAAAGCTTAATTTCAGATGTTTAGAGGTATAATTCTACAGCTTCCCAAAAGCCTACATGGTAATCGTAAATATTTTTATTTCTTGCAACTTCCAGCCGAGAGGGTCGGGGGGTCGGCTGTACACGAGCCAAGAGGGCCGGCTGAGCACGAGCTAAGAGGGTCGGCTGTACACGAGCCAAGAGGGTCGGCTGTACACGAGCCAAGAGGGTCGGCTGTACACGGAATCCTGTACCTCTGGTGCAGCCTGACGCCTCTCTGACGAAGCCGTGGCAGCAGCGGTACTCCTGACGGAGAGTCCTGTTGATGCCGCGCTTGCGGGTCCTGAAAGTCACAAATGTCATCTTCATAAGAGCCCCATTCATTAAAAATTTCAGTTCAGAATTTTAAAATTAAAATTCTCAGATTCTTGCACCTACTCACCAACCCAGTTTTTTTAACTAATCGGTATACCAGTATGCAAGTATTTAGAATAATATTCAATATTTACGAGCAAATCATCGAGGCACAACATTCAAGTAATATCTTTAACTTAATTAAATTTTTAATTTTTTACTTTTTCACAATTCGTGTCATCACTATAGAGTACAGGTATTCAATTTCTTCCTGAAACGTGAGTGCCGTATAAATTGGCACGCAAATCGACCTGAAGGACTGCCTCCCTCATCTGCCCACTTCATTTACCGGTCAAGAGGGTCGGGTAACATTAGTAATTAATGTTAATAAAAATTTATATTTTTAGGAAGAAAAAATAGTGCACACGGTAAGTACAGTACAGTACAGTGGGGTATGTAGAGAGAGAAGTAAGTCTCATGATGAGGTACGCACAGTAAGGCATGTAGAGAGTGAAGCTTCATGAAATTCTTACTACGATGGAGAACTATAATATTATGTTATCCAAAGCGAAGGCTAAAACTTCTTGGCATATGTTACCATGATACTCTCAAACAATCAATCTCAACCGACTCTACAACGGACAGAGCAAGACTGCCGCCTCCAACTTAATTGCAGGAAGAACTTTAAGTTCTTCAGACGAGGCAGGAGTGAAGAACAATAGGACAATTGTGAACACTTCATTGCTGCCAGAGAGATAAGCGACCAGTCCACATGACCTCTCCATACACCTCGGACTGCAAGGACGACATGCCTGTCGATACTCGTGCTCGGTGCTGACCACCGCTAATGACGGTGTTGTAATCCATTTCATAAAAATTTGGCGCAAAATGTAACGCAGCTCAAAACAATAAGAATATGCTCTCTCACCCTAACATACAGGACTGATGATGTTCATTGAACTGTTTTTATTGTCTTTTTTTTCAACTGTTTGTACGTGAAATCAAGAGATCATTTACAAAAGAGAACTCGCACAGCACTCGTGTCGTTTGCATTGCTTCTACTACCCCTGCATATTTCCAGTGAGAATACTTTTTTGATTGTTGTATGGAACTGCGCGGTGAATATTACGCTGCAAATAAGATGTAGTTGTACGACAGAAATGAAGATTGTGTGAAAGTAAGGTTTTACGGGAGTGTTTTGGGAAGACAAAATAATGCATACGGCACGTACAATACGAGACAGTAAGGCAAGTAGAGGGAACCATGAAATTTCCCAGATTTCGCCACATGCTTTGAGGTCAGATAATCCATCAGCTCCTGGTTCCGCTACGGAGGAATATTGGAGACATGAAAATGTGATACGCTATACGAGTAGTGTAAGCCATTTATTTGCTGCGTTGCAAGTATTCTGGAAGAAAGGTATATCTTCATGAAGCAAATAAATGAAATTAACTTGGGCTGTAAAATTTCTATTTTCCTGAAATTTTGAAATAAATAACACTCAACACCAAGATTTGCAGATTGTAACTTATTGTAGAATTATTCATAAGGTCCGTTTCTCGCACGCAAGATAAAAGAAATAATTCATACACTTTTGCAAGCTATTTGCAATGACTAAAGACATACCTCGTGGTGCAGGTGTATTTGTCAGTACTCTCGCTGCAGGACTTGATCTCCATCTGGCTGAAGAAGAAGTTGTTGCCAACGTCTGAAGCGACTGATTCTTCCGCGTTAACGCGACGCTCGCGCTCGATCTCGCCCTCAATGATGCTCTCAGCCTCCGTCACGGCGTCCTCTGGTCCTGCACGTGGTCACAGCTTTATGGAGCCTTAAACAAATACGAGAGGTTACAGATCATAGTTTGAACCATACCACCTTCACGACCTTCGAGCCAACAGCGCCAACTAACGGAATATAAAAGAATTTGGCAACAAACGGGCCAAGCGATTCATTTTTGGATGGCTACCCAAGTGGGATGTCTCAGACAATCAAACTGTATATGTAGGAGATTTAAGTTTTAAGGCATTCAAACAATATTTTTGAATTTCTAGTACAAAACTTTCAATTCAGGGGTAAAGAAATTGCGCACTTCCGAATAATACGCATTCCTTTCTTCAGCAGAAAAACTGCAGAAACTGGAACAAAAAAACCTACTGTACCCTAAATATCTACGCACAGTAATGTGTGTTACATGACATATTTTATTAATCATGGCATAACGCATAGCATGCGCTAGCACATGCTTGACGAATGAATTTAAAACACTGAAATGAAGACCATGAATGGGCCAAGGGCAGATCATACGAGGCTTACTTTTCTCTCTCGTACTCCAGAGGCTTAATTCTCAGTCTTCTTTCCGTATTCAATAAAGACCAATCTCTTAGAAAAACCAATTACTGGAGCAGAATATGAGTACCATCGTCGGTTAACGCGTCTACACGCAATATTAAAGGAGAAAATCTAACCCAGGAGGACGGAAAATGTACTAAATATCTAATTCCACCCAGGAAATTAGCAACTGTAGGTTGTCGCGGCCTCATTCGGTCAACATGGCGGAACAAGAAGTGTGAGTGTACACCGAAGAAAAGTGTACACTCATAATCGTGAAACTGAAGTGACTTCATTTAAGAACAGAATTAGTTCGTAGGTGTTGGCTATAGCAATAACGCAACCGTGACATTTAGTAGCTTAACGCGCACGCGTGGGCAATGATTATAACAGAATCGAAAAGGCGCGTCTCATTGCTAATTGCTGTAGAAAACGTTCAGACGTCAGAGCAGAACAAGACGGCAGTCGCTGCCAAAATTACCCAGAATGCAAAAATGCGAGAGAACGTCACTGACTTCAACCCAGTACAAGCAATATCGCATCTGCTCACGAAAAGCCGTGAACGAGCATATTGGTATATATGAAAATTTTTAAAACTTTATTCCAAATCACAGGATCATGGTTATATTCTAAGCTCATGGTGGTATACAAAGCAGAATATAATATGTGTTGCACATGTAGAGCAGTGTTTGAAATTTCCTGTTTGTCTTTTCGCCTTTCATCCATGTATTTTGACTGATTCGAACTCCCGTGCATCAAAAGTATGGTTTTGTAACTCACCTTCGCCAGCAGCACTGTCCTGTGCAGGGGCGACTCCGTCAGCGTCACTCTCAGCCTCGTCAATTTCGCTCTCCGAGATGCACACGTTCTCACTGCACACAAATTGACACAGAATGGTGAGATGATGCACACGTTCTCGCTGCACGTAATGTGTACACAGAATGGTGAGATGATGCACACGTTCTCGCTGCACGCAAAGTGCACACAGAATGGTGAGATGCCGTCAGTTCAACGCCCTGAAGTTTAGGTTTCCGAAACACAATCAGGAGTTTCGTGTAACTTTCTTCTTGTTTTCTTGATGTAATTCGTGCTTGATATATGCAAAGGCTTATAAAATTAGAGCTTTCTCCGGCGACTTCATGTTGCTTCTTAGGTTTTTCAGGCCCTCTTACAATTTCTTGAAGATATCAGCTTTTGAGCATATATTGTTTTTATGTAGTATTTCAAGTTTGAAATCAGTATTCTTGCATAATTAAAACTAATTCATGTTTTTCAACAATGCATCTTAAAATTTGTAAGCTCTTCAAAACTTTATTGAAGCTCTCCAGCACATGGAAATTTTTCCGATGAAATGTTACGGGCTGTGGGTGATGAAAAATACCTTACAAGTGTTACGGCCTGTGAGTGATGAAGAATACTTCACAAGTGTTACAGGCTGTGGGTGATGAAGAATACCTCACAAGTGTTACGGGTTGTGGGTGATGAAGAATACCTCACAAGTGTTACGGGCTGTGGGAGATGAAGAATGCCTCACAAGTGTTACGGCCTAAGGGTAATGAATACCTCTCAAGTGTTCATCAGCCCTTGGACTCCGATTGAATTTCCGAACGTTCAGGACTTGTAAAATTTTAAAGGTAAAAATTGTGAGAAGCTTGTAATTAAATTTTTGAGAAAAAAAGCACAGAAGATTTATTGTAAGACTTCGGCACGAACAAACAGAATGACCACCATGATGGAGAAGTGATTCTAAGTAGATATTAGAAATGCACTCGTTAAGGTTCAGATCATTTAAACAAAAGTAATACAAGCTGTATATGTATTGAGGAAAACTGCCTGACTAGCCCACACAAGTCAAGTTTGGATTGATTCTCATTCCTCTAAGCTGTCCCACATGCCAGTCACTACCTGACAAAACGTATTGTGAATAAAATGTATTGTGAACATAACGTATTGTGAACAAAGTTAATTGTGAACATAATCTATTGTGAACAAAATGAATTGCGAACATAACGTATTGTGAACAAGTAACCGAAAACCGAGAAGATAACATAACATGTTCTGTGAAAGTTAAATATTTCACCAAATGGGAGTCTACACATGCTAAAATTTAGTGTGACACATCTTTTCGAACTTAACATTTCAAGAAGAAAAAACCTACAGAAAAATGCCCATGATAGACTGCAGAAATAATACTACAAAAAAATTGACACAGAGATCACGATTCTACCGAGCCGGAATAAACTTACGCTTGATATAGCAACAGTGAATTTTACCTTTTATTAAAAAATTAAATTTTTGTTGGATTAGAAGAGTCCCACGCACGATTCTGGTGAGTACGACCCCGAGTTGGGAGGGACAGGGACGCTGGGCAGGGGAGGAGGCCCCATTGTGCCCCAGGAAACTCCCAGTTAGCGCTAATGGGACCACTTGCCATCCCCTGGTCTCCTTCCTCAGCCTAGGGTCGACTAGTGCGACTCTCTAGCCTCGCGTGATCGACTGGTACTAGTCATAAATCATGTATTTTCAAGAGCCAGGATGATGCACTAAAATTGACTGGATGCCGCCACGCAGACGAGTGCGTACAGACGATCTCTCTGTTGGCGACAAGCCGGTGCTGCAAACCGTGACGACGTTCATGAGTTTCAGATTCATTGTTACATAGTTTAAGCAACGCATAGAGCGCTCATACCTCAAATAGAAGGCTAAAGATGAGTAGTTTTCATATCTTTCACTGAAATTTACACTCAATTAAAATACATTCAAGCTCGTCAAAACCTCGAACGGTAAATTACGATATTCTATCGGTGTTACAAAGTCCCTCTTTTATGTTTGGAGTGAACTGAACGTACTTTTGGCTCATAAACTGTAAAAGCAATATTCAGTGCTGATAAAAATCATTCCTGTATGTAACCTCCAAATAATGTAGAGCACTAACCGATGTTTCAGGGACTTAGAAAACAGGGAAATTATCAGCGAGAATATTAGAGACAAATATACATAACAGCCAAAATCAGACAACATATTAAGGACAAACGTTCCAAAATATACCCGCAAAACATTTTAACCATAGTAGTGTTAGTCACTGACTTATCAAGTGTAAAAGGCTTGATACACAAGAAAAAAATTCTAATTTCAACAGTATCAAACGCTGAGAATTCAGTGTCAGTAGTATTTACGAAGTTATGATTCATCTCGCTGCCTTCACGTCCGACTTGACGACGTGCCCGAGAGGAGCGACGGCTCTAGTGCGGCAGGATGAGCGGAGGCTGCGGTCGAGACAAAAGTTGCGCGCTCAAACCGGACTCATTTTTTGCAGCTCTGAGGGAACGTTAGTTGACCTGCTTGCCTCGTGTGGTCCAGCACACGCACCGTTCGTGCACAGCGCACACTGCACGCACAGCTCTTGCAGTTGCGTTGTGCCGTGCTGGAGAGCACACGGCTGAACTGCACAGCTGCACTGCGTGTTGAACGAGTACAGATATCGGGCACTGCTACACTGCAGACCGTATAGGCACTGTGCTCGTATGCAGCTAACTTGCAGTGCGCAGCATACGTACAGACACACACTGCACAGCTGCAATGACTGTAATATAAATACGGGCACACACACTCCACAGCTGCAATGACTGTAATATGAGTACGGGCACACACATTGCACAGCTGCAATGCCTGTAATCTGAGTACGGGCACACACACTGCACAGCTGCAATGCCTGTAATATGAATACAGGCACACACATTGCACAGCTGCAATGCGTGTAATATGAGTACGGGCACAAACACTGCACAGCTGCAATGACTGTAATATGAGTACGGGCACAAACATTGCACAGCTGCAATGCGTGTAATATGAGTACGGGCACGCACACTGCAATGCGTGAAATATGAGCACGGGCACACACACAGCACAGCTGCAATGCGTGTACGAACACTAACATTAATTACATATTCACCGTGGGAATGTTCAGTGCTAATGTGCTACAGCATACACAAGTATGACCTGTAAATTTGCAGGATGAATGTTCTGGCGTAGCTGATCCCACAGTTATGCCGTCAACGGAATGACGCACACATTTATGGAGAGAGCTGCAAGCCTCCATTCCGTACAAGAATAACAGCTAGGCAATTTTTGCATAGTTTCCTTAAACGGACCTAGCCTCAATCTCGAAAAGTCTGTCGGAAAAACACCTGCAAATCTTCACAATAATTGTCACCAAGCCCAGCAAAATGATTATACAGTATTCGGTCTTCCAAATCACAAAAATCAGTCATTTGGCGTTTTTATCTTGAAAAAGGGACAAGAGACCAAAGAGCAGAGCCGTGTTGCATCGTAATCAGGTGCTGAAGCGTGTCTGTGCATAGCACAACGCACCGCACCCATGCGTAGCCCACCGCACTGCAACTATGCGTAGCCCACCGCACAACACCTAAGCGTAGTCCACCGCACCGCACCAATGCGTAGCCCACCGCACCGCAATTATGCGTAGTCCACCGCACAACACCTATGCGTAGCCCACCGCACCGCACCTATGCGTAGCCCACCGCACCGCACCTATGCGTAGCCTACCGCACTGCATCAAGAAAACAAATCGTGAAATTGAAAACACTCAAAACCCCTCAAACACTAAGTCAAACTAAGCTCTTCGTCGTACACATTGCTGCACTGTGGCTTTAAACTGTACTGAGAACACTGCTTTAAGGTGTGTACTGTGTACACTGCACTACACAGCTACAGAACACTGCTGCACCACACTGCTGCATTACACTGCTGTATTACACTGCTGCACTGCACTGCTGCACTGCACTGCTGCACTGAACTGCTACACTGTACTGCTGCACTGCACTGCTGCACTGCACCGCTGCACTGCACTGCTGCACTGAACTGCTACACTGTACTGCTGCACTGCACTGCTGCACAGCCTACCATTCTGTGTTGGACGCAGGTAGAGCTGTACCATTTCTCATTCAGCACAGGCACGGCTGTGATATTAAATTCATCGCTGGGTGAACTCCAGGTTATGACTAATACTATTATTGCACTCTGATCTAACGGAACACATCGCCCGAGTGAGCGGCCGGCTGCTAGCACAAGACCAGAGGAGAGTAACATTCTATAATTGAGTGTTTGTATTTTCTGTGACGTAAACACTTGGATTTTCTGAGCATTCTGATTTACCTTCTCGGAGTACTTGTATTTTCTGTGATGTATGCATATGTTGGAACACTTCTCACGCAATCCGCAAGTTACTAACGGTGATATCCGTTGGCCTAATTTCATTATAGGTAAGGAAATATTGCAATGCGTGCGCTCGTGAACCAACCTGCCCAGCGGCGCCGTCGCGGCTCGTCCTGCGTGGCACGCGGGCACCGCCACACGGACGTGAATAAAATTGCTGCATTTTTTTCCATAATCTATCTATTTAGCACATGGTAAACTCTCTGGAAATTAGTCATATTGCATTTCCAGCATTTCATTTCATGGTAGGGGAATTGGTTGCGTTAACCATTCGAAAACAGTCCTCAACCAAGCAATTTTCACCTACACCTGACATTCAGTCTAACTATATTTCCATCAACATGCAAACGTCATGCAAATGCTTCGGCAATCTTCCGTTTTAAAACCAAATGCAGGTATGTGAAATGTGATACATAACAGAACAGTGGCGGTTTTGAGCCGGCAGGATACTTCTAACTCTTCCAATAACGTGCCATGATACATGTAACTCAAGCGACCATCATAGAGCTGGCTTGATGATGCTCCTTGTTAGCAAGGCGACTTGCAAACGTACCTTCGAGCTCAGTTTTCGACACAGAGGTGGCGTTGTTGGGGTGTCCCATGGGGGACCTCCACTCGTCTCAAGCGATTCGAGCCTGGGCTCAAGTGCCCGGGTAGAGGTTTGTTGCCTTCGGGTACAGGCTTGTTGCCTTCGGGTACAGTCTTGTTGCCTTAGGGTACAGGCTTGCTGCCCCCGGGTACAGGCTTGTTCCCTCACAAGCGTTTAGTGCGTACTAACTCTCTTAAAAACGCCATTTTTCGCCAGTGCATCTAGTCATCCATGATTTCCTAACACACAGCATGAAATACATCCACGGCAACTAACTTCTAAAAAATTAAATGAGTAATCCATCAGCTAGCAAGAAAGTGTAGAAGGGTCGATAAAAATATACTAATCCTTCGATAATTAATCCATGTATAGGCGGTGCTAATTTCAAAATCACACCACACTTTTCCATGAGATTAGTGAGAGCATTTTCTTCTGTTTCGAATTTATTGAATTACAAACAGTGAAACAAAGAGTACATTTTTTGGACGCCTCTGTATTCACGTTGGAACTTCAGCGTGTAGACAATTAAGTAAAAAAATTGCAACAGTCTTTTTTTACGAATGTAGTTAATTTTTTTAGACTGCAATAGCATTGACTTGTTCTCATGTTTCAAGACAAAATACCGGACATTTTTCCAAAGTCTAGCCTATTATATCCTAGATCCAGAAACGATGTATCATACATCGGTGAGTTCCCATGAGACAACCAGTAAGGAGCTGGCAAAATTAACGTGTGAAAAATTGTTATTTTAAAACCGTGATGAAAATTTGGCAACTATTATCAGACGAAAATAGAATATCGTGATAAAAATTGGACACACGATTAATCTGACGCTGATATACATATGTAGGGCCATACTTAAAGAGATGATATAAAAAACATTTACTGATGAGAAAAGAATATGAATGAAGTATTTTAAAAGCATTAATCATTATGTCTAAGAAGCTTTGAAACACATTATAGTGTACACTATTCAAACACACATTATGTATAGTAAAAAACTACTTTCCCCGAGATGAGGGCTCTACCACAGAACAAGAAGAGCCCTCATGTCTACGGAGTCAGTTTACGTTAGAGCTCTGGAGCTGCATGTACGCCAGAGGCCTTCCTCTCCTGGTGCCGTGATTGGCTGTCCTAGATGGCAATCCTTTGCGAGCTGTGTCTCTAACTCACATCCCAGACATTTAACTCTTTCCATCACACATTCAGCTAAAATTGCATTTACTTTTTTGAATGCGTGAAAGTCGGGTCATTATTTATTGATATTTCGACTGAGGTATATAATATCAACTCCATATGGAATTACTAGAACCCCACAACCTGTACGTAATGACTGGCATTTGGAAGACCCTCGCACGTAAAACTGCGGTCCCTTCTCATGTAGTAAAAAAAGTTTTTCGCTAGAGGATGAACCGAAATAAAAGTTCCTAGAACAAATTTCTTACCTTACAGTGGTAGATGAAATTCTACTGAATATTCAGTTGTTTGACTGAAAAGGCTACTTGAAAAGAGTCATACTTTCTGGGCCAGGCTCTGAACACACAACAGCGTTAGTTATTTTCATTTATGCCTACAGCTCAATTACTTCAATGCATACGATTTACTATTATCATTACTTCTATTATTTTCACAATATAGCCCTCAGAATAGATGTAGGTGCAGATAGGGAGCATTTGTTCGGAGGTTCAAGCGAATTAGATCGCCTCATATATGACCCAGGCAAATGACCCGCCCAAACTAGCTCTAGGACGATGAGATGAATCGCAGAAAAAACAAATGAAAATTTCATCCCACATATATTATCCCTTAAATTTAATTTACACCTTCTGCGAGTACTTCGACGGTATAGAATGCAACACAAAATACATCCGATATAAATTCTCGAACAAAAGAATGGATTAATTATTGCTAATGTATGGAGTAAAAATAAAGTGAAAAGCACACTGAGGGAAGTACGAACCAACAGTATGAACATGACTTTCATTGCGTGTTTTCTGTGAGGAAGTTGTTTGCTAACGGACTTTCTCCAGAGCTAACGAGCTCTGCTTCTTTGTGGATGGTGTGTGCATAGTTTACATAGTGTGTGCAGAGTATGTGCATGGTGCAGTTCACAGTAAAATCTGACTGAGCCTTGCAGGAGTAGAGGGTACCCTGGAGTGGTACTCTCTAGACAGGGACGAATTTAATATAAATTACAATTACTCCACAAAATAATAGTTAAAACTTTTGTAAGAAAAAAATTGAGAGGACATCATAATTAAATAAAAATTCTTCAAACCAAATCCCGTTCGCAGAAATGAGGAGATAACCAATGTCAAGTAACATTATAATAGCTCTGCATCGAGAGGTTGTCACACCAGCCTGGACTCCGAGCAGAAGAAGGCAACCGTCACCTGAAAGTTGCGCTCCCCTCAACTTGTGTGCAGCTTTCTCCCCACTCCTTCAATCGGTTAATCACCAAATTGTGAAGTGCTTCAACCGACAATTAATCTACAACAATAGGATCGAGTCGTAGACTTCATTTGCTCTGGATTCCTTCTGGCTCACCATCTCTCAAGAGCGGTCGTTTGCCTCTGCTATAAATATAAGTTTTGCTCCTGCTCAAATACTGATACTTCAGATCTTCTTTGACATAATGTTGATCGTTCGGCAGCTAAGATTTGCTACCGATGTTAATTTTCACTTCCGTAACCTCTGCTCTTGCAAATGTTTTAACAAACTTTTCTGTTAACCTTCCAAACTCTAACTGGGCAGAGTCGAGGTCCCCTCACTCCATATTGTGTTGCCTACAACCACTCTTTCTGAACCTTATTATGATCCCGTGAGCCATTGATAAGCTCACGTGGGTGTTACGTAATTGTTAACATTCATCAAATTAGCGTCATCTCAATAAATACTATAATGTTCTTATGTTTCTTTCAATGGGAAAAGGTAACTGGAGATCGAATACACTATAAAACGATACTTAATTTTTGGCAGCCCATAAATAACTTTAGGTTTAGCAAATGATCCTAATTTTGTTGGAATATGAAAGTAAACTTTCAGAAAGTGTATTTTGAACTTAAATGTCGAGTTTATCATTGTAAGAACTGGTCAGATTGCAAGTATCGGCAGTAACACTGCTAAGATTTTATTTGGTCTAAGTAAGATCTTTTCTCGAATGGGTGATAAGGAACTAACTTCAGCTTCGCATGCTTTATAACATTCTTGAAAATACACTAATACCTAAATTTCCCGTGACATAAATCACACATTATTCATTCAATGAAGAAATAGAACCCACATTTTTGTATCGCAGAATCCCGCATTTCACTTAGTTGATTTCAAACTGTTTCAAAATTCAGTATGACAGCTAACGTGTTTTTTAACAATTAACGTCAAGGATGTAGGGCTCCATGTTGCATAGCATTGAGCAGAGCAAATGAAAGAGTACAGTTGCAAGTGACCGTCGCTCTAATGACCAAGCCACACACCACACCCACAGCCACATCCGGCGCCGCTCACCGCTCTTGCTATGCTTACAAATGTTGCTGTGCGAGAGCGACGAGTTTGCGTTCTAGAGAGAAAACATCAACCTCATGCAACGTGCACGGGCTCAGCTCCACCGCGGCCTTTCCTGCCGATGCTGCTTATCCAGCTCAAGCCATGATTTATTATGTATTATTCGAGAAGACGGGTAATCTTGAAACTAAAAATTTAGGTCTTACACATGACGCATTTAGAAATACTATCAAGTGTTAGAACAAATTGTTTAATAGTTATGAATTCAGAGGCTTAGAGTTTTTAAACAGAGTTCTTCGGGTCTGATGCCTGGAAAGCGTGTTACCGTTGCATATCCAATACTTTTGGCACGTTCGAGCATTGGTTGGGTAATAGATATATTTTCTCTCACAAAATAAAGCTCAATATTAGCTGAAAGTGCCCTGATCAAGAAGAGTTTAAAGATTACTGGAAAAATAAAAAAATTATTCACCGTTGTCAAGAAAACAGAACCTCAGAGGGAGATTAGCGACAACAGCCGTAACGGTACACACAGGCTCAGGCTGTCACTGCACGTGAGACCAGTGACTGCAGCCGTAACGGTACAGACAGGCTCAGGCTGTCACTGCACGTCGCTCGCCCCACAGTTCGGGTCTGCAGTAGAGTCGCCAATGCATCAGTGGGGTCTAAACGTCAGTGCATGGCAAAATTTTTGCGCAATAACTCCTATCTGATGAACGTTTTCAAATTGAAATATTGAAATGAGAGAGCATACACTCGCACTGTGTGAGACAGGGAAAAAAGGAACCATATTACTGTCTATTCGAGCGTGCGGATTCTTAAATGAAGATAAATCGCAATCAACTTTCGGTTTTAATTTGTAGCATACATTTTATCCCAATGAAAATAATGGAGCACGATACAAAGCCAGTGAATAAAATGGCACCACCTCTCAACCAAAGAAATAAGTTAGTTTACAAAGACACGACTCACCCTCTCCACCAGGGCTGGGCGCGGGGGGGGTTGAAGTAGAACGGGCGAGCGAAGCCGAAGTCAGGGACTGGAAAAAGTGACATAAAATTACTTCACGCTGTACCCTGAACCACGGGAAAACTGAATAAACGTCAACAGAATGTGAACATCAATTTACCATCAACGCTGCATCGATGGAAACATTTTGTAGATACTAGTCACAATAATTATAATGAAATAATGTAATCGCAATAAGCTAGTTTGAGCTACGACTCTCTTACCGATTCCTATCAAATGAGTCGGCCCAGTATTAACGAAAATTCCTCACGAGTCAACAAAGGCAGAAGACACTTACATTGCGGGAATCTGTCTCCAAAGTTGAGCCTGAAGTCGAAGAGAGGCCCGCCGTTGCGGGGGGGTGGGAGCACCTCTGCGTCAGGAACAGAGTCAGCAGTCTCCTCTTTGTCGAAGCCCATGAAGGCGTCCACAGCTTCCCCGGGGATGATGTGAGGCTCAGGGAGCTCTTCTCCTTGGTCACCGTCACCCTTCAGGTACACCTGCCCACAAGTGAACCAAAACATGAAAAAATGTGTGAACATATCGATAGTAAATTAAAATCATTTCTTCTTGCTCTTCTCCTTGGTCACCGTCACCCTTCAGGTACACCTGTCCACAAATGAACCAAAACATGAAAAAATGTGTGAACATATCGATCGTAAATTAAAATCACTCTTTTTTCAACCTGCAAGCACACCTACCATAAAATCAAATCATGTTTTCAATACCGCACCAGCGCATAGACCATCGATAAGCCCTCTGAGTATCTGCATTTAGTTACAGCAGGTTATCGCTGATGGTCAAATTAATGTATAAATCGATGAACGTAAAGATCTTTCAAGTGTTAAAAGGGTGTATCCATAAATTTTGTTTAAATTCTTAAGAAGATGCATCCTGTGTTTTCGGAAATACTTAAAGCGCTATCACGACAAAAAAATAACAAATAAAAGGGTATAAAATTTATATGAAAAACATTGCATGTGAAAAATTTTCAAGTCTTCTTAGAAAATTAAAAAAAGAACAACACCTTTCGTCGTTGTTATTCAGTGGCTATAAAATTAAACTCCATTCAGTAAGCGGCGGCCATCTCTCTCAATCATCAGCTTCTGCGAAATTTACGGACTTTCATGTTCCAAATGAAATAAAGGACCGACCGCATCCCCCAGTCGAGTTGCCTAAACAAATTCGTCTGTTTGACTGGCAGACTGAGCACGTCAGTACGACTAAACAAACCGTACTGCCATGCAAATACATAATTACATAATATTTTTCTAATTTGGTACTTGATGCCACGAGGCTAGGTTATGAAGAAATAAATGAACTTCATCTTCTGCTAGCTATGTAATTTCTTATTAGCATCACATGTCAATAGATTTCAGCCAGTCAAATGATAAGTATATTAGAGACCACTTCAGCACAAACAATACGCTAGGATAACACGTCATCATAAAATGCCACAAATTGCAGCCCTTTCCCACATAACATTTGAGAAACTGCCTGGACTCAAACCCACTAAAGACATTTAAAACATTTCTTTGAGTTCCATAAAAGATCCACTCTGCTCACCCTCAGACCGTCGTCGATGCCCCCCTCGCCAAAGCTGCCCATCACCGCCTCCACGGGCTCATCGTTGACAGACGTGACGGAGAGGCGACGGCGGGGTCGGTCTTGCAGCCAGGTGGGCAGCGAGTCCTGCACCTGGGGGCGGCGCAGCGGGCGGCGTTAGGATGTACACTCACCCCTCAAAGGCCAAAGTTATTTTGGAGACCAGGCTGTAGTACTAGCGGAAGCACCCAGCCAAAAATGGCGGGACAAATGATGTCAATTTCTCAAGAGACCCTCTTATTTACGTTAAATATGACATGAAATAACGTTACTTCCAATATCACTTATATGGTCAGCCTTCGCTGACAGTCTCGCTGATTAGTTAGAAATACGGACCCAGGAATTTTCCATCTAAATCCTTAAAAGCATGACAGAGAGACGGACAGACCAAGTAAGCAAGCAACAATGGGCTATTAGTATACAGTGGGACTACGTAAATTTGCAATAAAACTGCAGCAATCTTTGTACGAAAATCTAGTTGCTTAATTATGTACATACATAGAGTTGTAATAATGCGACACCTCAGCCAGCCTGATATGAACAGCTAGCTACAGTCATAGAACGCGGTTCAATATTGTACCATGAGTCCTTCTAGAGAAAAGAAGTGCGTGCCTACGTGTATACACTGCTGTAGCGAAGTTCATTTCGAAATAAAATGCTGAAAACTTTTGAGCGTTTTTTAAAGTTGTGAGAGCGTGTACAAACACTCAATAAACACATTTCGTGCCTGGACGGTCGAGGCTCTTCTGAACAAAAAACCTGGATTATCAACTTCCACCTCTTCTTGTTTCGCTGGTTTATGTTCAGTATTAGGTATTGTGCATCCTTATGCTTCTGAAACATCGAGTTACGCTCTCGAAAAGAATAGCAGCACGTAATACCTAAGTAAAAAAGTGGCAGTCACGTATGCAAAAACAGTAAAATTAATTAGTATTGAACAAGACCGTCAATTAGCACCTTCCCTGTGGAATTATGAAAGCTTTTTAGTTTGGACTAACACACGTTTCCATTAGGAATTTTTTGTTTCACATGAGTATACAAAGTACAATATTTTGTCAAGAGATGGAGTGATGACTAATAACAGATGAAGACATACTGCCATCGAATTTCTATGCCTCTTTAAACTCCGATTTACATACATAAATAAATAATACTCAGGCCTATAGGGTTACAGGTGTATATTTCAAGTTCATATTATGCTTCAAGAACAAAGTGATAATTCAAGAAATCTAAACTTTGTTTCCATTAACAAGTTGTTCTAACAATATATGGGGTGAAACTTTGCGGAAAGTTACAATCGGCACTAAGTGATTGAAATCATTTCAGTTGGGTTCATTCCAATACTGAATTTCCCCGTAAAAAACTGCGACAAAATGTTTGATCTGCGCTATAATTTTGAAATGCAAATAACATAAAAGTACTTGAAAAAATATTACCCGGTATCGCGGCCAAATAATCATATCCTCACGGACACAATTGGAGACAAAATTATTGAAAGGCAACCTAATTAAGGAGTGGCGTCTTGTACACGAGAAGAAATGAGCTCCTCTTGTGATGATTTTCAAAAAAAAAACTCTCATTGGATAAAGAAATAATTTATTGAACAAAATTTTAACATTAAAAGAAATATTTTTTCGAAAATTACGAGCAGAATCCGCGAGTCATAAATTACTTTCATTTTCTATCAATCAGTTATATTCCACCGAAATGTTAATTAGTTGCTCTTCGATGGAAATATATCTACCAATTTGAGTTAACCATCTCGAATACATATACATGGAAAGGAGCAGCAACATAAGAAATTACGCTGCTTTTCTCCACCCGTTTCTCAAGAGAAATCTGACGTCGGGTTACCTGAGCCTCTATGCGCTGCGAGAGCGAGCCCAGCGACTGGCCGATGTTGGAGAGGTTGTCCATGGCCGTCTCCAGGTTTCTGTCCAGCCTCTTCTGAACCTCAGCGCCGGCCTGAGACAAGCTGGCGGGCAGACAACACTCCTTACAAATTACACTTCACAATAATGGCACAGGGTCTTTACTTAGGAAAAGTTTCCTAACGGAAGTTTTTTTTTTAGACTGAACGCTGGAAACTAAAGAAGTGCGTTAAAAACAAAATGATGAAGAACAGCTACGGTGTATTCTCACATTGTTTATCTTGCAACATAAAATCGGGCGATAATGATCGTACCAGTCCAGACGGCATCCCTACATGACCCTAATAAATCGCTTCCACTGCTGCTTGAGAACTTTAATCGTGACCCAAATGTGTTAGGAACGAAGTTAAACAAAAAAAAAACAGTCAAAAGAAGCGTAAACTAATCACTGTCAATCTTAACCAATATTTACAATACCGAAAACGGGAATAACTCAGTGCTCCTAGATGTTCCCTAAATGATACTGAGAACTCGAATTAATCAACATGAAACTACGCACAGCGCACTTCAGCAGCAGTGTAAGCACTGAACACAATGAACAGGGATGTCTTGATAACTCGACCCATAATCGTAAGATAGAATATTCGGTTCTTCCTCATACGTACACTATGCATGATGATAAACATCAATGACAAGTGCCATCTTTCCATTCACCTATTTTACAGCCTAATTTGTTGCTGTCCCAGTGACAGAAGCAGGCCTACAGCGCCCCAGTCCTAACGCTCGAGGCCCATGATCACGAGGGAGAAGCACTGACTCTTACATGCATTATTGTAAGAGTCCGCAACCTACCATGACCAGGCATGTGTCTACCATGATGTTTTAGTCCTCAATAACAACGTAAGGGACGTTTACCTTGGACGTGACTCATTCTGGGTTCCAAAACCATCGCTATACTAGGTTTTATTTATGAATGAATTCTCTAAAGCTCCTCTTAAGTTCTATAAGAAACCATTGTGTAATGATGTAGTCTTGAAACACAATGTGTCAAAAAACAGTTGGTAAGTACGACAAGCATAGATCGATCATACCGGCATTGTCTCGAGCTCATTCTGCTTTGGCCCGGTACTATCACTGCCAATAGTGCCCCCGAGGTGTGGAGAGAAAGATCCGTTCATTGGAGAGAAAGCGGATCTTTCTGCCGTACACTACGGGATAGCATGAAGAATTGCACAACTGCTCTCCTCCTGAGACTGCATCCTCTCTGCAGGGTCTTTGTCTCGCTCAATGCACGAGATTAAAATGACTGTTTTAACTCTTGTATGGAACCTCATAAATGCATTCTACATGAAAACATGCAATCATGCGACAGTTCAACGTACAATGAACACTTATTTTGATGAAAATCAAACGCAAGAGGATAGTTAGAGGTCGATTCTGCGTGTAACAGAATAGCTAATAAATATGTGCTTCTTCACCCTTTTGGTATTTTCTGTTCTAAATACCCACAGTGATCTCCCTGACCATTTCTGAAAGATGTGTTATTTTTCTTTACATGCTCCCATGCCACATTCTAAATCGACAGAGAGCGTAAAAACTCGATTTAAGGATCTCCAGCCGCGACGCCTTCGTTAATGAATCACATAGAAAACTGTGTTCCTGTAGCTAATGATAGAAAGAAGATAATAAAAAAGAATTTACTTCATACAGGTAACCCTCTCATTAATACATAGGGAGATCAATTACAGGTTACAGAGTAATTAAATCGAGCATTTTAAGGAATAGAAAATTCCTTACCCGCTTTCGAAGCCATCCCAAAAGTTTGTGTTATGGAAAAATCTCGAGTCTCTGTACTGCGCATGCGCGCTTGCCAGAACAGCAAGCAGCACGGCAGCGTTTGCAAAGCGCACGAAGAACTTCATGTCACCAGCACGAGTGTAGACGCGCGAGTACTGCATGGCACTGCTGGCGGCTCTTTATATATGGCACAGCTCTGAAGCCCCACAACCGCAGGGGGAGAGGGGGGAGGGGGAGGGATATGATGAGGTCACCTCTAGACCGCTCTCGGTTTCTGCGAAATGTTAAGCTGTCCTGTTGATAACTTATTTATTCCTTCACTCGTACATCAGTCAGAAATTCACAAGCTTAAAACTCTTATTTCTGCTCATCAAAAAAGGGAGTAGAAAAAATAATATCTCATATCACTCTCATAGTGGTACCAAATAGCCAAAAAATGTACAAAGCTATAAGCAATAGAAAAATCATAAGACTACGAATATATGAACTAATTAACTCATTCAATTTTAATGCATTCCCTCTGATATACTTAATAAACCATCAGTTTTTTATTCATATTCTTTCAGATAACAACAACAATTGCCTGTAGGTCCCATGCAAGACCGGCACTATGCAATAACTGTGTAGAGTACAGGAAACTTCTTATGAGCTGCACAAAAGAAGCGAAGAAGCAACGCAGAATAGCAGCGGGGTGGCGGAAAGATCTCTTTGCTTCTGGGAACTCTCGAACCTTCTGTGGATGATTCAGGCGGTGTACGGAATCACACTCCAGCGCGTGGTGTGGGCCTGCATCCTGCGGCTGATGCGCACCCATTCGTGGTCTGGCTGAATGCCGCCGCACGTTGGCCATTCTCACATTGCCTCAATGTTTACTTAAGCATAGGGCGGAGTCTACTGAGGGATTTCTATTAATCGACGAATGTGGTTGTTAGTACGTGAAAAATTTAGACTATGAACGCTAAGCTATTGTAATTATAATTATCTTGCTATGTATCTGTATTTAAGTTGTATCAATAGTAATTGTTTTGCCGTATTACCACTACTATAATGTGGAAATTTTTGAAGAAATTTTCGAGTTAACAGCAGCTCTTGACGAAACCTTTACTTGTCGGGCTGTTCCCTAGCCATGGAAACCAGGGAGCCTAGTGTGGAGTTAGTAGCTAGTGCAACCAGGGAGCCTAGTGTGGAGTTAGTAGCTAGTGCAACCAGGGAACCTAGTGAGGAGTTAGTAGCTAGTGCAACCAGGGAACCTAGTGTGGAGTACGTAGCTAGTGCAACCAGGAATCCATGCTCTCTCGGCCTACGAAGCAAATGGAAAAGAGTTCTTATGGATATTGATATTGATATTCGGGCCCATAAGTAGCTATGTATAAAAAACTGTTCATTGTAATGGCATGAGAAATCCATGATTGTAATATTTTAAATAGTGTAACACTTGTGTTAGTAAAGTGTTTCAATTGTTTTCAATTGTTTCAATATTGAATTTGAAGTTAGTGGAAGGGGGAAATCGATGAAGAAAACATCATTTTTGTAAGATGCCAATCGTTTTCGTTCAGGTGTTTAGGCGTTTATATCCACTAGGGAATTGTGTTCTATATTGATGAACCCTCAGTGCGAAGAAATGTTTATGTGATCCCTAATGGCACGTACATTTTACCGGTATAAAACTTTCACTAGTTATATACACCCATATATCTAGGGATAAGATTTCGGACATATATATGCATGTAGATCACCTGGAGTTTGCTCCCTCATGTGTAGTACAAGTCCATCAGTGTTGGGGAGGGGCGGGGTCCACACGAAGGAGTCCTCCAAGCTAGTACTCATGGAGGTAATGACAGCGAGGTTACCTTACTGTTACGTGCGGAGGTAATGACAGTGAGGAAACCTTACTGTTACCAACGGAGGTAATGACAGCGAGGAAACCTTACTGTTACCTGCGGAGGTAATGACAGCGAGGGAACCTTACTGTTACCAGCGGAGGTAATGACAGCGAGGGAACCTTACTATTACCAGCGGAGGTAACGACAGCGAGGAAACCTTACTGTTACCAGCGGAGGTAATGACAGCGAGGAAGCCTTACTATTACCAGCGGAGGTAACGACAGCGAGGAAACCTTACTATTACCTGCGGATGTAATGACAGCCAAGGAACCTGGCCGTTTCTTGTGTAGGTTATGACAGCGAGGGAACCTTACTGTTTCTTGTGTTGGTTATGACAGCAAGGTCATGGAGGTGCTGTTACTTGTGGAGGTTATAGAAGTCAGGAATTTTATCACTTTTGGAGGAAATCGATTAAACCTAAACATGAAGTCAAGCCTATTTTTCATTCCAACCTAATACTAAAATCATGATTACCTCTTTACACTAATTTAGATACAAAAATTAGATTTAACTCCTTAGGTTGATAGTACGTAAAGATTAATCAACATGTGCGGAGTAATATCTTGAAAGCACCTTAAACTGTTTTAGAATAAATTTATCATTTCGAAGAAACTGAAAATTTAATATATGGCTTATAATCACTTCACATGTTATGTTAATTAGTGGTTAGATTAAAATCTTTGCCATCTCACAGACCAAATGTAAACTTTTCCAAGCTGCTATGTGTATATGGCTCAATATATACATACACACACTCTATATACATATGCATACACTATATACACATTGAAAAAGGTTACACCGTACTGGACCGGTAAGACACGCGTGAAACCGCCTTGCATGCTGTCCACCACGCAGGAAACACGAGTCCCGCTCGGAGAACCACCGGAAGAGGACCGTCAGATATTTTTGTCGGAGTCCTTGATGTTGTGCGATCTTGCCAATTCAAATCTAAATTAGTTCACAGTAATCTGCACACGCCTCAAATTGGTATCTTCTCAGAATAAGTAATGAGAACACCATTGACCATTTACTGACCGTCTGATTCCCTGTTCTGATTGCAAGTAACGTCACCTAGAATATCATCACCTGAGCTAATGCGTAGGTATTTCTTTACGAACAGCTGTAGCACTTCGGCCTCATGAAGACAATCATTGAAGGCGTGCAGCAGTGTGCTTGGCGCCAAACACTGAAGGCGTGCAGCAGTGTGCTTGGCACCAAACACTGAAGGTGTGCAGCAGTGTGCTTAGCACCAAACACTGAAGGCGTGCAGCAGTGTGCATGGCACCAAACACTGAAGGCGTACAGCAGTGTGCTTGGCGCCAAACATTTAGGTACTGAGGATCATATTTCTTCCTGTATTTCCCTTTTTAAAAAATTTACAGCTACGTAATCTTCTTTTCAAGTGTCCTTAGCAGTTCGTGCAGGCGCAGACGAGTTGAAATAAAATGCTCGTTGTTTCTAATTCAATAATTTCGCAACAAAATGACTTACGCTACCTAATTTCATGAGGAAGTGTAGGGTAACTATTAAATTAATCGTGGCGAAACAGTGCTCGCTAAAATTGGTGGGGATTCCTGGAGTTTTTTGTTTCGGAATTACTGAATTACAAACATTTTCTAAGACACCTCTGTATATGATTCCAGAGTACCATTCACTTGTTCAGGTAACTGCTGAAGATCGTCTTAAATTACGAGAAATACCTTGAAATTTCGGCGAACGCCAATGCATTGACGGTCGAATGATGGATCCCTCATTTTCTTCTCATATGTCGATGATTTGCGGCCTCTTTTATATAATGAATCTACATAAAATATAATATTAGTAATACAATCGGAAATTTTACCCAGCAAGGAAAGTGTACTGGCGTCAGCGTGGATTCGCTATTAATATTACCAGCCTCTGCAGCGGAGGATTATCCCAGCCCCACCACAGCCCCCTCCCCCCGCCGTGCAGTCTCGCCCCAGGACGGTCGGGGCTCTGCTGCTGCCAGAGGAAATCTTGATTGAAGTTGCGTGGCTGTGCGCGAGTCTTCCACACATTGCCTTTGTTGTACCGACCTCGGTGTACCGACCTCGGTGTACCGACCTCGGTGCACCGACCTCGGTGTACCGACTTCGGTATGCCAACCTCGGTGTACCGACCTCAGTGTACCGACCTCGGTGTACCCACCTCGGGATACCGACCTCAATGTACCGACCTCAGTGTACCGACCTCAGTGTACCGACCTCGGCGTACTGACCTCATTGTACCGACCCCGGTGTACCGACTTCGGTGTACCGGGCAGTGCTGCGCGTTTGCTGCTTTTGGAAAACGTTTACCGGAAATCACGATACCTAGCCAACTGTTAAGAGTCGAGTACATTTGGTATTTTGAATATTTTTAAATAAGTTTCTTTATTCAATTAGTGCAATTTTTAAACTCTAGTCTAAATACTGTATATGATAAAATGATCACACGTTGTGAAATCACTCATATATGTAACAGTTTGCACTTCTAAACGACAGAGTATGAACTTTATAGTCGTCAAAATTTAGTGTATGTAAAAAATTTGCCGTTTTCCTTATATCGTTTTCAACTGATGAGAGGAAATATAATGTTCGAAAGCTTCCGCGATAATAATTTTTTTCAGTCTCACAGTTCAAACTATGTAGAATCCTTATTTAATTACTGAGAGATGGTTTGAATTTCTGCCCTATGTTATCACCGAACAGTGTGCACGGTTTAAAACAAGATAAGAAGAACATTAGAGTTTTTGTATATTCTATAATCCATAGTTCCACTATATAATAATACACAGTTGCTGCTTGTTCGGTTGGTTGGTCAGTCTTTCTGTCACAGTCATAAGGATTTAGATAGGAGAAAATTCTCTGGTCAGTATTCCTAAACTGATAGCGAGACTGTCAGATGAGGCAATCCATGTCAGTGGTACCCATGAACTTTATTTCATGTCAGAGCAGCCGTAAATGAGAGGACATTTTAAGAATTTAACATCATTTGACCCCCCATTTTTAGCAAGGCGAGTCTACGTTGAGCCGTGGTGGGGAGTGGTCGCACCCTTAAAGCGGTTC
>VOMN01051915.1:0-21210 GCA_014899125.1 Orchestia grillus | reverse complement strand
AACCGCTTTAAGGGTGCGACCACTCCCCACCACGGCTCAACTCCTGGCAATCGAACTATTCGTAGGAGCCAAAGACTGCACGGCTCCAACACGTTAAAGTGGAAATTACTCGACTGAGATGTCGATCTCTCGTAGGATATTATGCATGTATTAGTTGATTTATGGATGTATTAGAAGATCTATGGTAAACTTATAAGCTATAGCATCTATTCGTAGGATTCTTTCGGTATCAAAAGACGTTTGTGTCGTTGAAGTGTATGAGTAACTACGTCAAATTCCAGTGCACTCATCAAACCATGTTTTGATCAATTGCATTAACAGGCGAAAAGTTAACTTCTTCAGTCTTTTTATTTATAAATCTCTTTTTGACACTGTTTTCTTTCTTCTCGAGTTTCCGTATTTTTTCCACACCTCTCCCTCTCTCTCATATGCCACTGCAGCCGAATTTCTCTGTTTTCTGTTTCAGTTCTTGTTTTACCCCAGTTCTACTCGGTCCTGATGGACATCTTTGATTGTTTCCCTCTAGCAATTCAAACGACTCATCACCACAAGTGTTGCATCACTTAAGAATCACACACATAGATTTCTTAACTACGGTCCATTGATTAATGTTTGTCTTTTCACGCCTCGGTGAACCGTGATCTGTGGCAACGTAAACTTGCCTTCCCATGTTTTCAAAGTTAAAAAATCTTCTCCCTAAGAATGCTCAAGAGGGATTTGAAAATATGTAGAGAAAACTATAATGTTTTATAACAGCTGAGATCCAAAACACTGCTGATTACAACATTATTACTGAATTTTCAATTTGTAGCAAACAAACAAGCATTTATGACTTTTGATAGCTCACGAGACAAATTTAGAGATCATTTAGTATTTTCTAGTTTTAGGGATGAGAATTATTGTTTAGATTTCTTTGGAAAAAGTCAAGTTATTCTTCAACAAGAATTTCAAATGAAAGAAAACGTGTATTAGTGGGATACCATGCTAATTTAAGCTATTCGTGGGTCTTTCTCATGATGGGTTTTGGTGCTCAATGAATAATTGCACTTTGTATGTCAGCTTGAGGTACCGCACTTTGCGGTCGCCGAGTACCCCCACAGTGCACTTAATATAATGTATGAAATAATTTTAACTTATAGGCACATAAAAATAGAGTAAATAACTATTCATCTAATTTTTTAGTACTCATACTTGAAGTTTTTTGTTGCGACTGTTTATGTGAGACGAAAACACAATTCGGAAAAATTGTACGCGAGTCATAGATGATTTTAATTTCCGAAAATCGTACTTTTCTTCATAAATGCCTAAACAATTAGGTAATTTCAATCTACAATGAACTGCTTCGTCACGTAGCATCAATCAACTTGTAATACTTGGAGAGCATTTTGGTCATCTGGCCACGCCTGGCCAGTTTGGTCATCTGTCTTCTGGAAAGTTCCCTCTTGTTTGAACTCGATAAATTTATCGGGAGCGTTCTCAGTCGGCCTTCTTCACTAAATTTTATTGTTTTGAGTGATGGTGCATTGTGGTGATACTAAATAGGCCTCATTTTCTGCTGACTTAGAAAGAACGCTGGAGCCCAAAGTAACTTTCAACCAGCAAAATTGATCTTGGTAGAGATCACATTAATTTTTTTATTCATCACTGCGTAATAGACAATAACCACTTCAGTATCTCATCAAGTATAGATATAATTTTTTCTACATGAAATCGTGTATTCATTAGCTGAGAACATCACTTCAGATCTCTCATGTCCCTCTTCTTGGTCCCTCATCATTATTCCTCACCATTGTCCCTCATGGTCTGGTCCCAGATCATGGTTCGTTCCTATTTCCGGTCCCTCATTTCAAACACCATCTCTCAATATCCCTCATGGTCCCACATCTTGATCGATCATCATGCTCCCTCTTCATATTCCCAGAGAGGAAATTAATGGCAACTGTTCAGTAAAAGAGCCTTTAATAAATATTTAACGACGGAAAAGTCAGAAGCTTCGTAATACCAGCACGGCTAACGGCCAGGGTTCCATTTACGCCTGCGTCGCCTACATCGGGGCTCCAGGGAGCGCGATTCTGGTGTTGGGCTTGCAGCTGGGAAGCAGGGTTCGACTCCCGGCCATGGCAAACTCATTTGACAGAACAACGGAGTGCTTCACTTAGAAAAGGAAGCTCAAACCTCACATCACAAGCCTTACATCTCTCACATCCCAAACCTCACATTCCTCACACCGCTTGCACTTTAATAGTAATAAGGCATTGAAAACCCAACGATGTACTGTCGGTAAACTGTCTTGGAATTTATGAAGTTTCTAGATACGAGAAAACTCTATGAATGTAAATCGGTAGCAACCCTTCTCATCAAAGAGCACAAAACTCGCGGGACAAATGCATCGAAATAGGCTTGGAAATGGAAAGTCATTCACGAAATAGGCTTGGAAATAGAAGGTCACTCACGAAATAGACTTGGAAATGAAAGGTCACTCACGGAAATTATAGAGAGAGGCTCTCAGCTGGAAATAAATGCGATCATTTTGATGGCAAGACTCATTCCACAATGAAAATTTCCTCAAAAAACGTAAATGTTTTCATATGCTTAATACTTGACGTTTTCACCGGACATCTCCCTACGCAGACAGAACATAGTTTTACAATGAAAACTCCGTTTATCTTGTATTTTAATCCCACGTATTTAATGCCCAATTCATGTTATTGTCGTCAATGCGTTTAAAAATTAAGTCGTAGAAAATACCCATGAAAAAACGCGAGAAACTCCGAGGTTGGGAAATTTTTTCAATGCTGATTTCTAAGGAGCTTGATAATTTCGTAAAGTATTGAAGTCCTCTTCAGAATTTCCCACTCTTTAGTTCCACTTCATTTATGCTAGTGGCAGTTGTAGTGGTAGTGGTCACAGTGAAGGGGCACGTGGTGGTGGTGACTGCCGTGG
This sequence comes from Orchestia grillus, assembly GCA_014899125.1. Lineage (NCBI taxonomy): Eukaryota > Metazoa > Arthropoda > Malacostraca > Amphipoda > Talitridae > Orchestia > Orchestia grillus. The sequence goes on along the minus strand of VOMN01051915.1, from coordinate 18,267 downwards.
TCGATGATGACGTCATGAACGTGGCCCCTGCTGTAACCGCCGTAGCCGCCGTAACCTCCATAGCCGCCGTAGCTGCCAAAACCGACATTTCCATAGCTGAGAAATTAGAAAATTTAGTTAAAAACCTACAGGAACCTTATGTTTGATTCACGAGAAATCCTGAGGCAACTTGGAAGAGCGAGCAGAACTCGAGACAAGCGTTAATAAGTTGGACACGTAGTCACCAACAACAGCAGAATATCAAGGAGCCTGACAACGGAAGAAAAGAAGCACATACAATCGAGGGACGCTCAGCTTCGTCCCAAGAGGCGAAATTTCTTCCTGCGTTCGATTCTACATTGCAGAATTTTCCAACAACATTACTATTTTTTTGCCACCATAACTCATTGATAAAACGAAACCGACCTGCTTGATCTGCCTATTTCTATATGATATATGTAGGTACATTTATATATTATTGATATGATATACATGAGCAACAACACAAGCTTAGGTTCTGGTGGCTCCGTGGTGAGACCGCTATACGTGCTGCATGCAGGGGTCAGCATCCTCCTGGTCGCTTTTTCCGGATCTGTTTTTTTTATAATTGCGTCTAGCTCAGAGATGAATTTCTGCCGACGTTTCTTCTCGTGAATAAGCGCATTAAGTCGTATTCAGTGATGTAAAAGTATTGAATGGTTGTCCTGGAAATTCATCGAAATATATTAGACTTTCATGGCTCTCTCACCAAAAAGATTCATGACGACTGCGCTGCATACTGAGCGTGCGGCAAGTGTGCTGCACACAGTGCATGTACAAGCACATGTGCAGAAAATCCTTCCCGAAGAAATTTGTGTCATGTATTAAAATGCATTCAGATATCACACTTTATTCATCCCCTAGAACATCGGGAGCGAGAGAACTGAGAAACTCTTTCTTTATGTAAGCAATGCACTACTCCCCTGAAACTATCTCTCTTCTGAAGTAAGGGACAAATGGCGGAACCTCGATGTATTAGCATCATTTACATCAATTTTTGCTTGTGCATAGTAATAGGAATGAAATGGTCAAGACATGGAATTCGAAAACTTACTATTGCGGAGCGGCAGCTGTTAGCTGCAGCAGCAGCAGCAGAACCAGCGCTATCATCGTCACCTGTACATTCACAAACATAATCATTAATACACAAATACAGGCCGCACATCATGTTAAGAACCCACATTAACATTAATACACAAATACAGGCCACAAATAATGTTAAGAACCCATACGCCTTACTATACTTCAAAAAATATTTACCATGTTCTCACAGGTTTAAAAATCAAAAACACAGATCTCATCGAAATCCTCTAATTTGCTGGATGATGATGGATAAAACATAGCACATTCCATTCTTCTCTCAGGAAAGCGTAGTCCTTCCATGTAATAAGCCACCGTGCGATGATTGAACAAATTTCGGAGAACTTGTAATTATCATTCATAAAATTTTTATTTTGAAAGAACATGTTTCAAAAAAGCATAATGTCTTCCAGTAAAGCCCTTCAGAGCTGTCAAGCCTGGACTCCATTACAGAGGAAAAACCCGGATATTTGATTCAAAAGTAATTAAAAGTTGTGAACGTTATCGATTGAATACCAAATTCAGTAAAAAAACCATTGCTTACAATTTACAGCTCGAGGTACGCCACTGGCAGATTCAGTTTCTTTGATGTAACACTTCATTAAATTACCCAAAATCAGTTCAAATATGTATGTTGAAGTATCATCAGTACGGTAACTTATAGGTGGCATGCATTGTGAAAAGTGCCATAAGAATTTTATTTACTGAACTATTCATATAACTAATATAATTAACATTAAAATTAGTAAAATATTACCGCCATCGTCATAGCGTTCCGACCTTCACAAGTCTGGTGCCATGGAACCACCACCACACAACACGTCTGCGCTTTAGCAACTTACTGTCGATGATTTCTTGAAGTTGCAGCTGGTGAAGTTTGACATCTTATCCAACAGTGGATTTTCCTCAACCGTGTCGAATAAAAAAGTGCAGTCTGTTCAAGTATATTAAAGTGAAAGACGAAGTAGTTTACCTGAAAGATATTATATCACTGTGGGGAGAAAGGTCATAATGAGACTTTTCAGATGGGTCCATTTACATTAGGTAAGAAATTTAAAATATTACTCTACATGAAAATTACTGAGATTCATCGTTTAGACGTAGGATAAAAAATTATTTTCAGAGTAGAGGCTTGTACATAGATTAGAACAGAACTTTGAGAGGGACAGCTCTACGTGAAGACAGCATTATACGAATACACCAAATGCAATAACGCAAACTTATACTTCAGAAATCTGAGGCTAAATAAAAAAAACTGAACAGAAATAAAGCAACATGAAAGAAGCAAAAGTAGCACGGTACTCAACTGATGGTAAATGCAATGTTCTTGAACACTGATGTTCGTTAAATATAAAAGCTCATTTTGAATGAGCTACATATTGTAAGTTGTCCTAATTATTTCGGCATCTCAGAAGTTTATACAGAAAAAAGGGGCTAGAAATAAACTTTGACGTAAACTTAATGTTTGAGCTATGTTTGGCGAAACACAAAACTTCAGAATGTGAATGGAATTGAAGGTTTTGTTCTCAGTTTGGTCCATTTGAAAAATACATACAAGTTCATGGCTGAGTTGTGAAAGGCAAGCCCACGTGAGCTTCAAGGTAAAATACAAAAAAACTAAGATAATAAGACGCATATGTGTAATTGCTAGGTAGCTGACGCCTGTGAGTCGTTTGTATGTTTAACATATTAACAAATAGGTGCGAATATGTTTTTAGCTCCTGAAGGATTTGTGTCTTAAGCTGTGGAATTCGAGCGTACATTAATTAGGATATCATTTTTTCGTATACTCGTACGTCTTTATTTCCATAAGTATGCATCTGAAATAGTATTAAATAAGTCACTCATGATAGTTAGCGTTAAATTAGCTAACAGTTGAATGAATCATCATTTCATCTGATATTTAAAAATAGTGATAAACAATAGTGTTCCAGGCTGTTCTATTATAAAAACGGTAAGGTGCTAATAAAAAGTGTTACCCGAAACATAACTCGTAAAAATAAACGTGGTGGAATAAAATGGATGTAATAAAATTTCAGAAACCACAATTAGCCAATTAGCCACAATTTTATACTAGCTCAAATTTAGCGAGAGGCGTCGTCCCAAGTCGCCAGTTACAAAATGCAATCTCGAATTCAACGTATGGTTTTCCTCGTTTTTGCCAGCCGAGGGAAACACATTTTATAGACTTGGTAGATTCCCAGCCCCATCTTTGCACCAGTACTGAAACCAGCACAAATTGTTCATTTTGAACGTCGATAAGTTAGAGCACTTATGCTCTCCTGTTAGTCGCCGACTTTGTTCACACCCAAGTGGGTAACCACTCCGGACTACTTCCAGCCGCACAATGGCGACCTGTGCCGTCTGCCCAGCTGGTATAAGATGCTTAGACCACCTCGCGTGGGAAGGCAGCCCTAAAAGATTATAAAGACGACCGGTATTTGACCGATGCTTGAACGTTTTTTTAACTGATTTAAGACAGGCTTTGTTCATTCCTCTAGACGTGATTCGCCAGAGAAGAATCCTCAAATTTATTTGTTAATCTTTTAATATATGATGTATTCTTATTGAGTGTACAATTATAAACAATTGTCCTCCTATTCACATCCATGGATACGAGTATAATAATGAATCCATATCTGTAAATCGATTAATAGCGATGCATCTCTGTAAGTCTCTCTAAAAGGTCATGAATAATTTAGTTCATAAGGTGATGAACGACAGCCCTGCATTCTAAGAGATTAAAATTTTTTCTAGACGGATCAATTGATCATCCTTCTAGAATAAAGAAGTCGTGAGGCAAATGAAAGACTGCGGTTTGAACTTACAGAGCAAAATATAAGTTCAAAAAACTTCGATGACTGAATATTTTAGAAGAGAACGTTCCACAGCACATTCAGACACACGAGTCTCGCCGTGTATTGAAGAAGCGAATACCGGTCATTGCAACGTGAGGAATGCTTGGATAATAATTGTACAGAACATTTTCTCGTGCGTAATTGAGCGTTTGAGCGTCTGCCAACACCACGGAAAACAAAATAAAAACCCGACATTGGGAAGTCTCTTCGCGTCGACTGACCGGTCATGGATTGATTATACATGAGCCTAAAAAATTCGTTGAAATTCCATCAGCGAGTGAAATTCAATCTGATTTCAACCTGAATTGAAAAGAAACGCAAGACAAAATTGAGACATGTATTCAGCTTTGATATTGACGAGAAAGTTCAGAACACATTGGAAGCAAGTTCAGCTCCCGGAGCAGGGATTATACATATAATATCACATTTGCTACATCTGCTGAGACCTGAACATTTCCCGGCCTTTGAGCCAGGCGTAGGCGACCGACCAGCGGTGCAACTCAGACCTGTCAAGAGTTTCCTGCTTCTGACGGTGTTTCAACCCGGAATTTCAGCATCATGTATGTCTGACACGACGCGTACTCGTAATCTCTTTCCTTCTTTTCCTAAATGGGCCCCGAACACTGCGCATAGATGTCGAGTTTTTCCGCGTTTATACGCAAGAAAATATGACGACAACCTTCTTGTAAATGAAGTAGTTATTGCTGGACATGGTTGGAACTGTAAATGCAACTCAAAATGGCTGTTTCTCAGCAGCTTTAACATAAAATTCCAGCCATTGATACGAATGATTACATAGAAACTATATCACACTTGCACGAAGATTTCTTTTAGAAATTAACCTCGAAAAATTTCATACTATAGTTTGAAATTTCTCTCTGTCAGAGGTAAAAAGATTATGAGCCATATCGCCAAATCTATTCAGGATTTGTTGAGACAAAAGTGGATTAAAATACGCGATTAATTATGCTTTAAATTTATGGAGTACATTAATTATATTCAAGTAAGACGATTCATCTTTCGCTAAACGATGCAGAATATCAATGATATTTAAATATTAAATCTTCTGAATGGAACATTTCCTCTTTCTATTCGGACATTCTTTGAATGTCTTGGGAGAAATACCAGACAACTTTCCACCATGAGCATCCAATATAAAAAGTAGGTGCGCAAAGAAAAAATGAACCAAGAAGTAAGTGAGCGTAAACACCTGGATGTTGAACATTAAAAAGCATGATTCTTTTACATTAAAGCAAGTAGAAGTTACAAAGCAACATCAGCTGTCGACCGCCACCCCCGATGCTGTGCCGGGCGCGAGTCGCCCCGCACGGACATACCTCAGAACGTGTCGTCTGCATTGACCCTCTAACAACCGAATTATTTTTACAATACAGCCTCTTCTTTAGCTCCGTACCTGAAACTTATCGTAGCTTTGTGTATGTACTAGTAGACGCATCTCGTCAAAAAGGGCTAGACAAATTATGTTAATTAGATGCCCTCTTATTTACAGTAACTCTGGCATGAAATAATTTTATCTTCCTTGATACGGACTGCCGTCTTTGACAGTCCCGCTGATTAGGAATATAAACCCAGGAATTTTCTCCTGTACTAATCCTTAAGAGCATGACATAGAAACGGACGGACCAACCAGTCAAGCAAGCAACACTGAACTATTATTATATAGTGTGATGCAATAAGGTTGCATTTGGCTTTTTACGAAAAAGCTAGCAGCATTCTCATGAAACAAAACGGTAGGGTTCTTTAGTCGATAAAGTTTTACCCTACATGTACTCCTGTCAAGGAATGCGATGAACAGAAAAAATACAGTTTGGTTTTAAATTTTCATTGCTTCGGTAAAATCTAGGATCAATATGCACACCAGGGCAGAAAATGTGAATGAATGCCATTCCAATATTTGGTTGGATTAAAATATACGTTGATTCTTTGTGGGAGAAGTAATTCAAAGATTGGGCACGTGACAGGGTAACATATCGCGTGCATTTCACGTACTGAATGTGGGTTTGCTGTGCCTGAAATTTAACGAAAGTACTTTACTCAGGGATGCGAATTTTTTACTAGTTTGATAAATTATAATCGTCCGAGTTCTGTAGGATGCCCTGGAAGTTTATAGAATATCCTGGAAGTCTGTATGATGTCCTGGAAGTCTATGTGATGTCCTGGAAGTTTGTGCGACGTTCTGAAAGTTCATAGAATGGCCTGAAATTCAATAGAAAGTCCCAGGAGTCAAAATAATATTTTGAAAGTCTATACGATGTCCTGGAAGGTCATAGGATGTCCTGAAATTCTATACATAGAATGTCCTGCAAGTCTATAGGATATCCTGGAAGTCTTTAGGGTGGCCTGGAAATTTATATGATTTCCTGAAAGTTTATATAATGTCTTGAAAATCTATAGGAAATTCCAGGAGCCAATAGAATGTTCTGAAAGTCTGTAGGATGTCTTAGAAGTCTGTAGGATGTCCTGGAAATATATATGATGTCCTGGTACTATATAAAATGTCTTGAAAGTGTATAGAATGCCCTGGAATTCATTGGACATATTCAGGCTTAAATTAGCTAAATTAAATGCTAATGCTCATTGTCTTAATAAATTTATATCTGTAATTTTGAGTTGCTGTAGCACTTGGAGTAATAAATTGTTTCAATTTTTATAACTGTTTGAAATTGCCTAGGAAATTCCAGGCAAAAGAAAATAAAGACAGAATCTCGCGACACAGTTAATGTTTCACTTAAAATGCAATGTAAAGATGAATAATCCTATTTTATGAACCTAAGTTATTACTTCTTAGAAAACTTAACAATATATGCCTACTGTTTCCGTACGTTTTTACAAACATTGGCATATAGGCCTTTTATTTTTAGTTAGCCTTCGAATAGAAATTTTCTTCGTTTAGTAGTAAAATGCTTGGAATTTCTTCGCCTGTTTACTAGTATGTACCAATTAAAAGTTCCTATTGACATTAGGACATTACTGTACTGCTTTGGGCAAATTATTCATTCAAAACTTAATAATACCGCATATCAAGTTACCTTCGTCTATTCCTATGCACGAGGAAAAAAGGAATTTTAGGTGACAATCCAATCCTAGAAAAACAATCCAGATTTTTCGTTCAAGAGAGCTGTGATTTAAAAACAATTCAAGTACGCGAGCTACGATATCATCTTTATCCGACCCCTCCCTCCAACTTAGTTTAAAAAAGTCATGTTTTAAAATCTGCGCTCGTGCTTCGTAATGCAAGACATGGTAATTAAAGAGCACCCTATAACTCCTCGGCATAAAGCAGAGTGCAATTATTTTTGAAAACAATCATATAGTTTCAATGCAGTCAAATCGTTTAAACCGTCTAGACTAGAGTAATTATTGAGCTTCCTCCAGCACTGGTGCTAACTGGAATCGAGTTTTTACCTTCATAAAGAACAAGTAGTCCACGGATGGACTGACACAGTTTACACGCTCGAGCTCGATTGTAATTCACTTGAAGTTGGAAAAAATCCCAGAAAATATTGGGTCATGTGCTCTCCAAGCAAAGCATCTTGTGAAATTGTGAACAAATTTCACGAAATTTGAATTTGCAATGTGGGTTTATCCTTGAGGTAGCTGTCCTTACTGGAAGGAATGCCAGAGCACACACACCTGTGGGAGCCTAGTCCGAGTCGGCGCGTGACGTTCAACTTGTTCACAACCAACTTTAAAACGAAACATTATGTTAATTCACTTGCATAATTTACTCGTTCAGGATAAGCTTCACGGCCCTCATCTTTGAATTCTAAATACCTTTAATTATGATGTAATTGCAACGCAACTCGAGCGAACGTTCTGGGCGATCAAGAAAACGGTTTTAATTAGGAAATCTCAACACACGTGGCGGAGGCTCGTGAGTAGAATTTCCGGGATGTGTCGCCTGCAAACGACGACTCATCACAAGGAGAGCATCTTCCAGCAAACAATAGGAGATGCGGGCGACCTAGCCTTCCAGTGAACCTCATAAACAGTTAAGGAAATGCACCTACTTAATGTTACGAAAACGAACAAACACCGACTACATCCTTGAAGAATTTATCCTTCTCAACAGTGCAACCACCGACCAGAACGTTCTGAGAGACATGCGCACAAAAACCCGTCGGTTCAAAAACCGGAAAGAAACTGTTACTGCTGGCCGCCTGCGTTCCTCCTAATAGCATAGGCTTGCCTTTTATGAGAAGCCGCGAACGTTCACACGGCGACTCCAGTTGGCAGGCCGTTTCATCATGAATGCTATTTTTGCTCGGTTTTACGTAACTGAATGCGCTCATCTGACGAGCAATGTTGTGAGAGTTAAAATGATCAAAACGCTTTGGAAACAACAAAGTAACTTTAGAGTGTTTTTAACAAAGATTGAGCACCAAATCTGAAATCGGTATTCAACATTTCAATCTAGGGAGCAATCATTGACAGTTCAATCCCGACCACGTCGATCGTTGAATTCAGATGAAGATGCCTTCAAACTGGTGAAATGAATGCCTCGCAAAAGTATTATAGATTTAGTACGTGATCTCAACACTTTACAATCCACAATATGCCGCCATTTGGGGAAATAAGAAATGCCAACAAGTTTGGCATGAGGTTTATTTAGCTCAAATTAAGGACAAGAATAAAGAAGATCGACCAGTTGCAGCAACATGCCCTACGGAATCAACGATTTACCTGTTGATGGGAGGCTATGGATTAAAACACTATGGATTAAAATATTTCATTGTTCAGTTATACATGAATAAATATCTATCACAGAAACAAGAATTGCTCAAAATCAAAATGCTTCAATGAATAGCATTAAAATTGCCAAAAAATTCTGAATGAGCCGGGCAAGCGGGAAAGTTTTCCACAGAACATGAATCGAATGAAGGATAACGTCAACCATTAGGTAATTGGAATGTACTGAGAACGACAAAATTCACTGTTAACCTGAGAAGTGAAGACAGAGGTACCATTTTCAGTCCTGTACGAAGTACACTCGAATATATAATGGGCAGAAAAACTCTCAAACTGGACAGAAAGTGCAGGTATTCCTCACGGTAACAGGTCCTGTGAACAAATGACAGGCGAAGTTGTCATGAAAACCTACGACACTGACGACGGACGCCCGAAGGACACTGACAGAAAAGACAAAGCGTGAAGGTCGCTTGAAGACATTCGGGAAGGACAATAACTGCAGAAGATTCCAGCGCATGCATTTGTAAGAACAATGGAGTCACGCACCGCACGCCAGGCGCAGGGGTCGCAGAAAGCAGGCACCCCTCATTCTCCTTCTGTAGCCCGAGGTGGTGCGTGTGGGGCCGGCCGCCACCCCAGTCCTGAGGCCGCTAGAGTTCATCCGCCGCTTGTTGCGCAGAGTTGGGACTAGTGTTGTGGTCGAACTGTGGGCTCAGGACGAGCTGTGTCAAAGAGCAAGTCGGAGAAGTATAAGTAGGTGTGTCAAAGAGCAAGTCAGAGAAGTATAAGTAGGTGTGTCAAAGAGCAAGTCGGAGAAGTATAAGTAGGTGTGTCAAAGAGCAAGTCGGAGAGGTATAAGTAGGTGTGTCAAAGAGCAAGTCGGAGAAGTATAAGTAGCTGTGTCAAAGAGCAAGTCGGAGGAGTATAAGTTCAATACTTCATCAATACTTCAATACTTCATCATATAATTCGCTCTATAGAATTCAAGACCTAACGTCAACCACACCATGCAAACAAAAAATGTGCTAATAGCCCTATAATCAAATTTAAATTTTCATTTGCACGTCTTAGCGCTAAGAAATCAGTAGGAAATTCTGACTTGGCTTAAAGACGGTCAAGTGCTTGTATTGTATAATCCTATACCGATCGAACTATTTTTGCAGTAAGACTACATTTAGATCTATTTAAAAACTAGTTTTAGCCTCATTAACAATTGCCAAAATGACTGCATTTAACTTCGCACGAAAAACGTGCTTTAGCCTCATTTACAATTGCCTAAAAGACTGCATTTAGCATCGTACGAAAAACCAGCTTAAGTCATACTTACAGTTGCTAAAAAGACTGAATTTAGCTTTGTACAAAAAACTATGTAGCAACAACCTTCTCAAACGAGACTGCGTAGTACCGCTGGTCATTAGACGCAGGCCTTAGGATATGGAACGCCCAAAATATTTTGTGGTGAAGCTGCTTTTGCTTCGTTCGAAAAACTAGTTGCAGCCTGTGTAGGGGTGCGATAAGGTTACTCATTAAGATTTCATATTGTAAGAAAAAAGTGACATAGTATCTTAATGAGATGCATACTATAATAAAATGTACTTCTTTTATTTAATCTATCTCCTCGAGGCCTGTATACAGGGTGAAGAAACCAGAACTGTGTCAATTGAGCGTAATTTATCTTGTGATAAATTATGGGTTTTTCTATCATAAGTCACGTTCTTCAATCCTGAACAACCCTATTGGGATAATCAACGTGAAAACCACACATATTCGACGTAAATTTTGTTTAATCACAGTACATATGTCTTTGTAAAAAGTTTCGCCCGTATACATCTTACATCAGTCACCAGTCGTTTTGTTTTCAGGCAACAATATTGAATAATAATTGAAATTTATTCTGTGAGTTACAGCTTGTTTTAATCAGTGAAAAATTTTCGCTTCATGTTCTGCTCGAGGTGTCTCGCAAAGGTGTATAGCTCAATTTAGAACATCAATAATTCGACTCGTATTATTACATGAAAGTAACGTAACATGAATACAGCATACTGACCGAGGTATGCATATAACGAGAATAATTCAACTTAAATCGGCTCAATAATCGGCAAGTTTTTTCTATTCTGGCAGTAGTAGTAGTAGTAGTAGTAGTAGTAGTAGTAGTAGTAGTAGTGGTAAGATAATATTGATATTCTTAAGTAAGATCTGCATTTTTATGCGACACCCTTTATATCTTAGTATCAATACACTACAGTAACTACATTCTGCTCCAAGAATCCCAGCTAGACAGAATCAATTGAGAGTCCACCATAGTATTTACCAGCTTTGATTCTTTCAGGGATTGTCCTGCCACGACCATTTTTTAAGTATTCAATAATAGAGCACAGTGAAATTTCTATTATTTTTTCTAAGAATTGAGTAACATCGTATTTATCTGACTTTCTTTGCATGAGACTACGTGTAGACTGATGGGATATGGTCATTTGGAAATTGAATATTTCACTTGATCAATTTACCGCTGCTGTTCTGCAGCCCAGCTACACTGTTAAAACATGCAGCAGCACTGCGCAGAACTCCTCGTACGCATTGTGCATGCTTTAGGCACACCTCGCAGCAGCTCCGCAACGGTATTACGCATATTTATTTTCTGGTGACGTGTTAACACGGCGTCAACATAACCAGGCGCGAGATGTGCACACTGACCTTGGAGTCATCTTCATTCCGACTCGACTCAACCGCCTTAAAAACTGCAAAACAGATCCCAGGCATTCGGCGAAGCATCGTTCAAAGACGCATATCCGTAGGGACCCTCTATTTACTTTTAAACTTCACCTGACCTTTCGACGGCAGAACTCGTGAGCCAAAGGCGCAGTTTCCTCGAGGACTTAAGTCAAGCATACCAGACGCCTGACTTACATAGCCTGATGTGTGACTCGAATTCTTTAAAGATATCCGTGTTCAATTTCTCCATGCGATAAAATTTACAGCAACATTACGCCTGACTGAGAGCAAAAAAAATGCGCTTTTTATGCCTGTCTAATTTACACAGTAATAACAGTAATTATTTTGAAAATTTTAAGTAGTATTTATCCTACAGAAAATCTTGCAAGTGGAGAGCAAGAAGGTTTGCTATGGGCGACTTCTCCCTCGATTAGATATGGTGACGCTTCACGCTCCCGTAGACAAATAGTACAACTCGCAGGTGAAATGAACAACATTTTTCAAACGAGCGTATGAGACATACAGTGTTTTGTATGCTAGTGACGACTGGTTGTCAGACAATCATCTCCGCTGTTTGGTGTCAGTGATCGCAGCACCACAAATGAGAAGCCTGCACGAGCATAAATAACGAGGTTTGGAAGGCCAGAACCGGTCGGGCAAATTTTACCGCGTTGGTTGACTGGTTCCGCGCAGCTCCGAATCCTTCCAGCCTGGGAAGGACATGGTGGAGGAATGCTCTCCGCTTTATAAAACTATTAAAAGTCAATTTTGGTAAACAGGCAAGAACCGGTGTAGATGGCTACACGCCTCCTATCACAACTGGCGCCTCAACTCGTTAAAAGTTTGTTGTTCTAACATTGAGTGGCAAAATACAGCTAATGGAGTGATCAAATTTATAGCTTTCACAGTGGATTCAAAAAAAGCAATGTGCAAGCTATATATTTCGCGACTTTTTGAACGAGCAAGTGGGAATGACATTTAGGAAAGCTTAAAGAAGTGAGTTAAAATACTCACTGATAATTGATTACTATGTTGGACAACATATAGTCTACTTGAACGTTTTGCTCCTTAACATATCACACCGTAAGTTGAGGCTTACGGTTACATGTGCCCAAATAGTAACACGTATTGTAATAATAACGCTATTAACAATTTATTCTCTCTTTGTCATAAGACAGATGATGCTCATCAATCGTTTTTACTTATATCTCAGTGTGCTTCCTCCTAAAGGTTCCTCCGCCGATCGTCTGTCGGTGGTGCGCTTATTTTATCTACGAATTGTTTATCTGCCTTCGTGTCATCGTGGTAGCATACTCGATGTTTTAATTCTTTATTATTTTTATTCATTTTATAACACCATGAGTGCTTATCCTTTACATCCCTTACCAGGGAAGACATTCCAGTCACGTATCTTAGTCCAGCCTCCAGGCAGGTGGAGGTCGGTGCAACCGGTAGCCGACGATCAACAAAGGCCTTCGAAAGTTGAACAGGTTTCGTGTGCTGCGTGTTAGCCGAAGGGATCTTACTTTTCGACCTCAATTTATTCTTGAAGCTAGATCACCGAAACGGAAGCAACTGAATTGACCGAAATTGACCATTGGCTCCAAATCGAATGTGAGACTTGGCTCGCACTATCGATAGTTATCGTTGTGGTAGTAAAAAACGTAATCTTGGGGTCGTAATCAAAATCAAATCCAGGACTAAAACCGATCGGCAACGCCGGTCTACAAGGAGACACGAACCTACTGGACCGTAGTCTCTACTGGGCCGTCTGACGGAGATCGTGATGAAAACCCTTACTGGGATCGAGGGAAGAAATAGAAATGGAAGAAACTTTGGGTTCGTGGGTTAAAAACTCAGCCAAGTCCAGCAACGTCGGAGTTCTCAGATGCTAGGTTGCCCGGACACCAAGTCTTACATCAAACCAGTCGGAACAAACGAAACACAAATTAAATAAACCGGTCGAGTCGGTCCCTGCAGAGTTGGTCTTGCGAGCAAGACGTAACTATTGTTCAGCAGTGTTTGAGAGCTTTTATAGCTGAGGTCCAAGCTAAATTTGTAAAGTAGGTTTTGAAATACTGGAAAATAAATTGAGAATTCACAACTCGCTACAGCTGGAATTCATTTTAGGACGAGTAAACTTTAAATCCCCATGCAGACCTGTCAGTCCAAATTACGCTTACTCAACTTCTACGACGAAAACACACAGAAGTCTTGCTCATACGTGTAAACTGGTAGTAAAAAATGTAAAGCAAGAATTCACACGATTAAGAAGAATACAGCGTTATGAAAAATACATGTATAATACATGCATTATGCATGCATTTTGGCACAATGATTTTGCATTCATTTCGCATGAAAGTGCATTGCCCTGTATTTTGTACCAGTATTTCGGCACACATGGGTAGAAGACGGGGAGTGACAGTCCTGGAGTAAGTAAGCACTCATTAAACTCAATCTTGCTCATGAGACGAGCTGGGTTTCGGGCCACCTTAACCTTTAACTATAGTCTCTGAAAAAGTTTCCTAAAAGTACATAGACCGTGTGCCTAAATTTCCTAAGAATCTTCTTTTGTTCACTACCCAAAATAAATTGCTTGACAAAAGTTCAACCACTCGGGACACGTATCCATCGACTGAGAGTTGGAATTCTTTAAGAGTTCTTGAGTACTCACACTTGTGTTTTAACTCATACGACAAACCATGTCCGTTTTCATATGAACTGTATCTATTGGCGTGTATCTATTTGATGATGACCGAACTGTGCTAGTTGTGCTGAATTTTGTCTACTCACCCTTTGTTAATTAGACATTGTTAGCAAAGCAGTCTCCTCCAACCAAACCCCGCGATTTCCATTAAAAAATATAGGGTTTTAGCGTTTGACTTAACTGCTGGGTACGGACACCGCTTTGACCTAACAGCTGAATTAAGACATACTTTTGCCGTTAGGAATGTCATATTACGTTAACAATTAAACCCTTACTCACCAGCTGCATCTAAGCATGGTAAAAGTTTAATCCCATTTTTTGTTTCAGATCTAATTTACTCAGCACTTATTACGGTCTACACTCTTCAATTTTCCGCTAAACCTTCCTTCGAAGAAAAACCACCGCCACCATGACGTACTGCTCGGACTTCACAAGCTCCTCCGTCGTAAGTCAAAGTTTAAACTCAAACATCGCCTCCATACCAATTAGAATTGACAGACTTGTAGACCTCGTGTAGATGTTGCTGCCTCAACGTATGTAACTCGACTAATTCCAATACTGTTTGCATTCAGCACATCGTTAGGTTTTCAATGCCTGATAACTACTGACGAGTGAGTAATGTGAAGACGAGTGAGTAATGTGAAGACGAGTGAGTAATGTGAAGAATGAGAAGTTTAAGCTTCCTTTCCCATGGGAAGCACTCCGTGGTTCTGTAAAAGTATAGCCTGCTCGTCCGGAAAACGAACCTTAACTTCCCAGTTTAACTGACAAATAAAGACATATGAGACATTAAGACACATGAGAATAATTTTTTAGCAGCTTCTATTCTTACTATGTCCAATGAAACAGCAAAATATGTAACACTACCAATCAATTTTGGCGCAACTCAACGCATGTGAGATGAACTTAACGTAGAAACTGTTTATAAGCAATAGTTCGTATGATAATTTTTTCGCTTAATACGATCCTGAATTTCTTTTGCTGAAAAGTAAGCTCATAAAAGGAATACTCCGTCAGATAAATTCCGCATCCGTTATTACATATCTTGCTGTAGTATAAAATGTACGAAAACAAACGTATTTGTCACGGTCATTTCTTCCGAGTGAAAGTGAAGAGGTTACATTAAATTACAGACTTCTACCGATACAAGGAACATATATTCACACCTGCGGAGCACTTCATCGGGAACTAGCATCCTTTGTAGAACACATAATAGAACTTCTATCACAGTCTTATAGAAAAAAATATAGACATGGGTAATTGCACGCGTAAAATACGTCGCTATGCGTGTTGGAACACTTGATAACACTCATTGGGCGTCGCTCGACGTTCATTATGACTTCGTTATCAAAAGACACCAATCATCATCCCGCCTGCTAAGTACGTCGTCCCTGGCCTCAGCGATGCTGACGCGTCGGAGAGGATTGTTCCAGGTAGAGGTGCTATTATCGTCGTCTGAACGCGCGGTGCTCCCGGTACCGAACAGTTAGTCACATTAATTAAAAAGTAAACACTTCTGATCCTGGGGAAATACGGTGAGTCAAAAATGATTCAATGGAGGGAAATTCCGGTTGATTTTAGCGCCGTATCCTTCCTGGGAGTTTGTCACTAATGATTTACTTCCGTGAAGGTAGTGCCTGTTCGTCCAGCTCTCAGCTTCGAGGAATCTCGACTAAATCTTTGTTGAATCGCTGTTGCTGGGACTGATGAATGTGGTTCACTGTAGCTGAATAACTTAGAAATTCCAATTGGGTAACAGTAATTTCCTATCAATGTTTTCCTATAATACAAATATATTTCTAGGCAAAATATAGACCTACACATAAGCATTATGCTTTTCTGCAGTGCTGTTGAACCGAACGAAACCTAAAATTAGAATGCTTGAACGATGTACTTAAAAGTTCTAGCGTGTTAAGGTATGTACGTACATGTATGTAAGTCTATTGAATACAGTCATCCTCAGTAATCGATGCCCACGGCAACTGTGGTTCGTTTGTGCGGGGAATCATTCGTAAGAACTCGGCGAAAGAAGATATTTTTCCCCCTCGAGGGAGAAAATCGGGTCAACACCTCGAGGTTTCCACCTTGAAATACGGGACATGTTCTCAGGTCGCAGGTCGGGAACCACAAGATAAGGTGAAACTGGCGATCGTGTTGTTTGGCCCTGCCGCCATTATACCATGCCAATTACTATTTCACAACTGTTATCATCTCATAATTGTTGTTCTACCTCTGCTTTCAAAGTACCGCTACTTTTATCATTCGATTACTATTAATGTATCATCTGTGTTACTATTAATGTATCATCTGCGCTCCTATACCAGCAGCTTTATTGAGTGGTTACTGTAGATATGTCGTCATGTCATTGCTACTTAACATTCGGTGTCTGTGTACCATTTGTGAGTCGACTTGTCATAAAAGAACTTTAATGTCATAAATGATACTGAATTTTCCATACATGGAATTTACCTTGCCGTTTTGAATTGTATGCGTGCTAAGTCAGATTTAATTCGTCCTAAATAAAATTTGATTCATCACAATACCTACAATAAAATTTAAATTATCACAATATCTGAATCAAATTTGATTTGTCATCAATGAAATTTAATTTTACGTAAATACAATTTAATTCATCATATATGAAATACAATTTTTCGTTAACGAAACGTTTCGTTGACCCCGTGAATTCCTGTCCAAAAACCATTTGTGACCGATAAATTTCGTTGATGACGTATAGAGGTTCATTCATGACTAGTCGAATATCCTTAACGACACATTAAATTTCTTCTTTTACATTTTGAATTAATTTAGGATGAATTAAACTTCACTTGTCAAACAGTAAAATTATTTACGACGAATTAAATTTCATTTTCAACAAATCAAACTCGTTTGTTCAACAAATTTAATTTCTTTAATGACGATTTAAATTTTTTCTGATAAATGGACTCATGAATGGTAGTATTCGCGCGGGATTTCAACCCACATTATACACATGTATTAAAAGTCTCCTAAAAGCAACGCTCGCATGTCACCATGAATGAACGCTCGTTCGAATTAAAAATACCTTGTCAGACGAGTTAAAATTTCCAGACTTATAAACAGGGTTTGATTAGCAACACTAATCTTTCGTTGGTGTGAGTTAAATACCGTGAAATTCATCCGGTTTCAATGTTTACAGCGAACAATATCAACTTATTTTTTGTAACACACTTTTACGATGTTCAATGAGATACCGAATCGTGCGATGTTTAAGAGGTATTTTATGATCAATCATAGTGCGGTGACACTATTTTGCGACCCCCTGTGCACACATTATTTACAATGGTGTTGACACCACCACAAGACGGACACATTATTTACAATGGCGTTGACACCACCACAAGACGGACACATTATTTTCAATAGTGTTGACACATATGACGGACACAGTGGGGCTGTGGGAGTCCCGGCCACCTATGGATGGTCTTCCCTTATCTCGTTCACGCTTGAGTTCAATTAAATGTTTCGGTTGAAATGAACCTAAGCGAGTATAAATGTCTCAGATGAAATTAACGCTATGCGCTCTGAATTAATTTTCCGTACTAAACTAAATTTTTCATCTTGTGTTAGAATGAATGTTTGAATGAAAAAACTGAGCCGGCTGGCTGTGACAAGGGCGGCACCGTGCGTCACGTACGCCACCCGATGTTGCAGGATAGGTTTAAGCTCATCAACTTAACCCTTTAACGCCAAATTTATTTTCGAAATGTCCACCAAATACAGTACGTCCGTCGCGTACGGGTAAATGAAAATTTTTAATTCATACGTGTTATAGGTTGCCTGTAAGGCTGTTATGTTCAGTAGTATTACGAGAGATATTATTTCCGCAGAAATCGAAGCACGCGACTCTGCTTCTTCTGCTGCTCCTGCTGTTGCCGGCTCTGTTTCAGCTCAGTGCTGCAGCACCTGCTCCGTAGTAAGTTTTTCCGTCTGTACGCCAATTTATTTCGATCTGAGAAAGAAGGAAGTTTCATATGTAGTAGAACACGATATTATTTGAATTTAAAATTATATTTTACAACACGTAATACGTTATGATGCTAATACTAGCAGCACTACTTGTAAAAATATCGCGAAATCATTTTACTCTGAGCATTATCACCTGCGCGTGACGCCATCACATTTCCCTAAGTAGATAGAATT
>VOMN01051910.1:0-17366 GCA_014899125.1 Orchestia grillus | reverse complement strand
CCCCCGGCCCCGGCCAAAATGTCAGCCCCGGTCGATCTATATAACTTGCGTATAAGATGCTTAGAAACTGATCATGAAGGGTGACAGTCACTAAAATCTAAAATAGTTTGAAGACAATTCATGCTCATTATAAAAAATTACGATCACGGAGCCCGTAGTACTTAATATAGATATAAACTACATGCATGAAATGAAATATTAAAACACCAACGCACAAATCATACGTCTCTCAACAGCGAATTTTTTTCAAGGTTTTGCAAATCTCAGCGACAAACTAAAATTTAACTTTTGAAAGCGTCATATCCTGGACCTTGGGACTACCGGCAACCATCATAAAAGGCCGTTTGAAATTAGAAAATGGGCTACAGACAGCTTTTTGTCTGGCGATATACCCAACCCAATAATGAATCTAGAATTGCCTATGTCGTAATTCCCAACAACCCCTTCAAGGAGGCCCACATTCAGAAGTACTACACGTATTTTCAAGTGATCAAATAACAGTTGTACAGTAATGTGGAAGTGGCCACGTCTGAGGAACCCTAATCCGGATGGACTACGATGAAGGGTAGAAATGAAAAGCCATGACACAGAAAGTAGGAGGAAAATGGGGTTGCCGTCACCATACGTCAAACGAAGGGGTTGTAACATGGGCAAAGAAGGGATAAACACACCCAGTGTAGCTGAGCCCACTATGGACAGCAGTTGATCCCCGAATATTCTGTCAGCTATTGCAATAGCAACACTATTTCTGTTCAAGAAAATAAATGCTATTGTACGCCTTTTAGAAGTAACACAGAATGCGAAAGCCCCTAAACATTAGTCAATTGTTAATTATTAGATATCAGTGTGCTTTACAAATTGCTTGCTTAATGGTGGTTGATTAGTATGATGATGACGATGTGGCCACGTGAGTCGTGTGCTCGGCCGAGCCAACAACTCTGAGATGCGCCAGGAATATAGTCTATGTGAGAAAGCAGCAAAGTAGCGGGAACCTCTTGTATCTTGGACCCTATGCATCCTGAACTAAGCACAGATTTCAGCGCTCCCAGTAAGTTTTCAGGGAACTGTTATTCGTGGCATAGAGATAGTGATAGTTCTCTGGAACACTTAGGATAAAACTGAGGGATAAAACGAACACTTAGAGCAAAGCCCAATAGGTTTCTTAGAACAATTAGCAACACTAATACGCACTTGGTCAGTTCAGTTTAGCACGCTCACCTTGGTTTCATCGAAGCTCTGCTCCTTACATTGAAGCTTTTGGTCTAGGCCTGCGATCCGAGCCTTGAGGGTTTCTGTGTCACAATGCTGTACGTCCCTCTCCAGCTTGCGCAGCTCGGCGCTGCACTGCCGCTTCTGGTGCTCCAGCCGCGCAATTCGGCCATCAAGCCCCCGAACCTCCTGAACCAGCGCTGCCTCTCGCGATCTGCGCGTTTTGTTTCAATCAATAATATGTACAATAACACTTCATTGATTTTTGTGACCTTAGGTTCAGGAGTGAGAGGAGATACGACTGCGAGTACATATAAAAGTTTCCGCCCTATTATTTTCTAGTTAAATTCTACAGTTGGTAATATGGATTGAAGTGGAAAAACGAATATATCATTTTCACTCAGTTGACTAATCCTTGCCCAAATCTTCCTTGAAGAGGGTGTGAAGGAAATCTCTAAAATATGCTGACGGACAACCTTTCCCTGTAGCCTCCCAAAACTTCTACTACGTCTCCACTGACGATAGGATGTAGCAGAAACGGACAATTCATACCACATAGGCATCAACATTTGAATTTTTTTGACCCCGTACTACAATTGTCGTATGCCCTAGAACACAGAAGTCAGTGGCTACAACTTGCACTGAAATAGGTTGCTGGTCTATTTCAAATATTTTGACTCATTGTTGAGTATTTTCTTATAATTACAACAAAACCATGGAAAAATGTGCAGTCAATTACAGCTTGAAATATTATATAATATTAATTTCCAAATTAGATTTTCAATGAATTAGGTTTAAGAAAGCATCGCTTATACAGCATAACAACTAAACTCAGCTAGTATCGTGAGCTTTTTATTTAATTATACAGGGCGGTCCAAAAGTAAGGTAACTTCACTGATATCAGTAGTACTAATACGTTAACAAATATTCAAGACACAATTACATCAAACGGTATCTTACTTTTGGGCGACCATGAATAAACGACATCCGCTCATTCAACCTTTATCTTGAGCAGGTTATTTTTCGTTAACATACTGGATCCTTCAAGTCACATTTTCCAGATTCCTTGTCCCCCATGCCAGAAAATCGTCATAAATAATACGTATTTTTGAGATTGGTATCCACGATGCAAGCTAACGGTGAACGAGAGTAGCGGTACCTGAGCGAATTGATGCTAGTCTGGAGATCTTCTTCAGTGGCGCGCATGTCCGAATCGCGGGTCTCGAGCAGCTCCTGTTGCTGGTGCACGTGCTCGGCCACGCACTGGACACAGCTCTCCGCCTCAGCCTCTGTGTAGCCTCCCTTCGAGCCATAAGCTGCAACAACACGCGCACTTGTAGAGTTTCTCCTAATGCGAGGTGAAACAAATGCCTAGCCGCAGAAAGTTACCAACACATTACAAATAGTTCATACGATAAAAATTTCATAAAAACTTGGAGCCTAGAGAGAAACAAGAGTTTCCAACAAGACTAAAATAGGAGTTTTTCAAAAAAAGAAGGATTATGCTGTACGAGGAGAAAATTAATTAATTTTTCTACATAGAGTAATCATGAGAATGAAAAATTATAATACACTTGAATATTGTACTTCTTCAAGTGCATTAGCAGAATGAAATATGTACCTTAAAAAACGTTCTTTGTCTACCAGAAGAATTACCCATCACACGCTTGTGGATGAGTCATCAGTTGAAAGTTCTGATTAAAAATTTTGCGTTTTTACTCGCTTCACTGTAATCATACTCAATTATAAATGAAACTTTTTTTTTAATGAGCAACACGACCTATTTTCCAGGCCCACCCTCTTCACCTCGGAGCTAATGGACATAATGCTATTACGAATAGCGTCAAAAAATTCACATTTACCACAAGACAGCTTCCAAAAATGCTAATAAGAATTGAGTCGAGAATCGCAATTCAATAAAAAACACAGAACATTGAGCAAAGATCTCACAGCGCAGCGCAGGAACTGTGCCATCAGCTACAAGTTTGGCGATTTTCTGATTCCTGCGCAAGACGCGGTCCTGGTGTTGCTCCTGCTCTGTCTCCAGCTTGGTGAGGCACTTCTGCGCCACCGACTGCCGCTTGGACAGCAGCTTCAGGTCCTCGGTCACCTCTCGAATACTGCGTTCTGCCTGATACCAAAAGCAAAATTCATTGTAGAGTAACTACGAGTGAAACAATTCATTAGCTCTATTGAAGAAATAATAAACTTCACGGCGAATGCAGTATAAGAAAGAAATTTTCGACTTGTAAGTATACTAGAAAAATAATCCCGATAAAAGTAGTTGTTTCGCACTGACATGGTTATTCAGATTGTCTTCAAATGCATGAGGCGCTATTAAAAACCTGTCACCCCGAAGTACCCTCTATCGCACTGTGTTAGCAGGAAAGGTGGCATTATTCGCATCACTTCAATCAACTATGATTTTCTCAGACGATCGTCATTATGCCCTACAATTCCACTGTCACGAGCACTTACCACTGTCACGAACGAAAATTCTATCCGTACTTGCCACACGGTAATACCACAACACTTCCAATTGTTCTTCCATTAAAATGAAGGCAGGTGGGTGAGGTTGAGTGATAGCATGAGAAAAACCATCAATGCATTGTCGACTGTCTGCCACCATGACTTCTTAATGGGCAGAGAACTGCTATAAGACATTGTTCAGCAGCTCTCACTGTTTAGTAGTGCAAAACTCGGATAAGTTCCAGTCATTGCATGTATGCTTCTTGAGGAAGACGGCCAGGTAAGATTCCAAGAATCCAGTTGCTCTGCGTCAAATGATCCGTTTGTATATTCCATTCGTAATGATCTCCAAAACAGACTTCGAAAGTCTCTGTACATATTACACTTATCCAGCATTTCTCTCAACTTTATCCGCTAATACATCCATTCCCTCATCCTTTCCCAGCACAAATTCTTTGAAGTTCAAGCTTCGTTGTTTATTCAGAAAAACACCTCAATAATTACAAACACATTCCTGATCCCAGTACTGTACAGTTGGTCCCTCAGGCAGCTTGCGTACCACACTTACCTTCCTCTATATTTGATGCCTCAATCTGTCAAACAGGGGCGTAAGCACCAACTAAACTTGCACCTTCATTTCAAACACGTCTAGTTTGTTTCGGCTACCCTAGTGTCGGCACCACATAGAGGAGGCAGAACTGCCGCACTTACATACAAACAGACCAGCCCACATCAACATCTCTTTCAATGCTCTCAAGTTCTAACGCCCCGTATCCATTTCCTACTCTACACAGTCCAACTTCTTCCCACTTTCACCGATAACTATAATTGAAGTATTAAAAAGTTTCAACTCTTCAACTATTGCATAACCATGCATTCATTCACATCAACACGCCACTTAGTTCAAGTCGCTCAAATTCAGTCTCTTCTCCATTTTCACCTAAAAAAATCAACACAAACGAATTTTACGAATAAACCTTCACAAAAATTAATTCAACAAATCCTTTCAGTAACTTTCGACTATAATTTAACCTCGCTTCGATCACAAATTATACACAATTCAACAGACGGACCCAGTTACTTGATAGAGCCTATTAATGTTGACTGCTGATTTTGAGAACAAAGAAATACTACAAAGTACAGACCCAAATCACCACAAAACCAAACCACTAGACGTGGGAGTAGTAGTGCATTAATTCCAGCACTTCAGTGACTCAAACTAGCTCACACCGAAAGAGAAGGGACCATTTAGTGTAGACTGGAAAGAACGGTAAAGCTATGCACAGGGTGTGTTCCTATACGCAATCCCCTGTCCATAGGTACAGCAAGTTAAAAACGAAGAGGAAGAAGAAACAAACATAAAATAGCGAAAGTGTGAAAATTGAAGGGAGTAAAGTGAGCACGAAGGACAGAAGTTCCGAACGTCTATCTATAGCAGAGGTAACCTAACAGTGGCCCCTGGGGTCGCCAATCCCCGTAGAATACAATAGATACACCTAATCCTTTGCCTATGTTATGCCTCCTGAAGCGAAAAGCGCGCATAGTATACTAAAGACTTTTAATAGTGAAAAAAATTTCCAGCATCAAGATTAAATTTAATCATTAGATAGATTCTACGACCAAAACGACAAGCTTAAAAAATTTACTCGTAAAGTTAGACTGCGTAAGACAGTAAAATAATGTAACAAAGTACACAATACCGGACAGGCACCTTGTCTATCTGATTCTTCTTGAGCCTGAGAGTCGTCTGGTAGTCCGAGATCTTCCTATGAAGCTCCTCGTCACTGCAGTCGAGAGAGTGGGTCTGTTCAGCCTGGTCGGTGTTGTTGGCTTCCTGCAGCATTGCTATTCTGTTCTCTTTGCTACCTGTGATGGGCAACAAGAAAATTGTGTACAATGCCTCAACTGAAAAGTGTGTACCGTCTAGTACAAAAGAATTATAACAAGAAAATTAGGAGAGTTTTGGTAACAAAATTTGAAGTGAGGTAGCCCTGCAACCTTTCTAATCGACTTTAAACCGTCTTTAAATTTGGGTTGGCGTCATTGGGGACACAACGACGGGTGTTACTGGGTAGCAGCCTGGTGCAAAGATGTTAAGATTTGCGTAACAGGAATACCTGTCATAGCTCATCAATTACAGAGGTGAGTGGTTGCATCACAACTGTTAAGCTCGTTACCGAAGCCAGAGTGGAAAAACTTCGCTCAAATTTCCAAAAATTATCTTCGACAACTCAAAGTTGCCAGGAAGTTACCTCGATGAACGGATACTCCACAGCGGGTTAGTAAACTATAGGTAGCTCTTTGTGAAAAAAAATCACACTAAATGATCAGCCATGATCACCTCAATTCAATAGAAAAATTGCTGTCTCAAACTATCTTCGGCTGTCGATGTCTAACCAAAAACAATCACAGTGAAACAGATGTGGTAAAACCAGCATTTTTCAAAAAAAATTTGCCGAGTCTGAGGCCATTGAATTTACAATGAAACTTTACTTCAAGTTCACTTTTCACATTCTGACGACGCTTAATAGTTTCGATACGCCGGTTTCGGATGCCTGTCATGCGATTTGCATTGCATTAATACCACACTTTACCTCTTTGTCGCAAATCAAACCAGAATTTTATACCAAGTTTCAAACAGTCTCCAATTCAAGGGAAATTTCAAATAAACTTACCCTAAAAGTATTTATTTTCTCCTTAAAATTAAATGAATATTTACTTCTATTATTACTACTAATCCACGTTTTCCACTCGGTGAACTGTTGAATTGCTCGCAGAATAACTCACCAAGGTCCTTGCTGATCTCAGCTATATTACGCTCGAACTCTTCAATTTCTCTGATCCTCTTGAGAATTGGCTTTTTTTTCTCGATTATTTCCTTTTGCTCCAAGTTGATCTGCTCGACAAAGTCCTGCTGGGTGACCAGCTCCGCCCGTTTGCGGTCAGCTTCTTCCTTCAAGTCCCTCAGCAACGCCAGATTTACAGTCATGTTCTTAACCTCCTGCTTTTTTTCTATTCTAAGCTTCCGCATTGCTTCTAAACACTTGATGTACCGAGTTGCATTGAAGATGGCATCAAATTTGTCTTTCACTTTCTTGCCTTCATCCAAAGGCCAGTTACTCTCTTCCTACAAAATGGAATACATGAAAAATATTTAGAACGTTGGTTAACTCAAAGGAAAGTGTGAACGAACTAAGAAAATACTGGATTCATAGGTACCCTAAGTCAAAAATAGAAATGATTTACATGAAGGAGAACACACTAGAAACAATCACACATATCAGGAATTTACAAATATAGAGATACTTAACATTAGGGACAAAAAAAATCCTGTCGTATTTAATCTGCCACACAGACAAGTAAAATCAAATGATAACAGCAACATGATGACACCCGCATTACATGTAGACAAATTCATTCACAACTGTTACAAGGCTGCAGTAAAACAGCATTCCAGCTGAGAACAATTTAAAACGCTTGATGAGATACAGACTCGTAAAAAAATTAGAACACACTTCCCTCAAGGCAATACTTTCTGTTAAAGTTTTCGTTTAGATCATCTTTGAAAATAGAATGATGCAAGCCTCAAATATGTAACTTAGATTGGATTATTAGTTAGTTTGACGAACTCTATCTACGTGAAATATGATCTGAAGAGAGTGAACATAAGGGACCATTTACTATGGACTGAAGAGAACGGGGAATCTATGTACAACCTACGTTCCCATACAGAAAAAGCTATTTAAGAATGGAGAGGAAAAAAAGACAAAGAAAAGATGGTAAAGAATATGTAAAAAATAAAAGAAGCAAAATGGGCCCGAAAGATAGAAATCCCGAAAGTCCTAGGTATCTATAACTGAGGTAACCCAACAGCACCTCTCTGGAGAGACATCAGTCCCCACTGCATGCAATAAACAAACCTAACTAATCTAATCCCATTGCATATTCTTTGCTCCCTGAGAGTCTCATTCATGTGGAACGTTGTTTAAAAACTATGTAGGATACCCCCTTTGAAGCAAAAGGGGGTAATATGAATTTTCAAGGCAATATGAAAAAATAATTATAACATTGTCGATTGAATGAAAGCTGAAAGATAAACACGGCATGCAGTGCGGTCAGTTAGAAATTTCAAGAATACAAGTTTGAATGTCATTAATAGACAGTACACCGATAATGAAGCACTCCTTCAACATTTGTGTCTTACAACGCACACAATAGAGATCAAATTGATGAACTACAGCCGCTAATTTCCTAAACGAACTTCCTCCTAGTCAAATAGTAGGAAGTTAATTGTATTAGTATAGTAATACTCGAGGGTTGTGAATTTTGCATCCAGTAGTCGGTATTCAGAAAGTAACGATGTGCTCATTTATGAAGCTATTTCTAGAATACAGTCCTTACATAACTTCTTGCACAAACATTTGAAAACTTGATATTATGAATTTTCCCAAGTTTCAACTCGACAGTCGTTTGATCTCTTCCCATATCGATTCAATAATTTAGAGCCCTTATGATTCACTTTTTTAAGACCAGAACAAAGACGAACTTTGATGCTGTAAAAATGTTTACACTTTGACTCAAGCCTAAAAAGTTAAAGTTGCATAGGGGAACCTGTTGTGAAATAAAACAACATAGCAGAACCTGTTATACATTGGACCCTAGACACCCCAAATCTAGTAGTGCTATTAACACTCTCTGAAGAATTTCCGGTAAACAATTACGGGTATTTCAGGGATCTGCCACTCAGAGAAGGTATCTGAACTACCTCTATCTCCAACTACCAGTAATAGTTTCCTGAGAAACCTGCAGCGGGTTACAGCAAAAATTAACCCTAAATCCGACATGTATAGAGTCCAAGGTACAACAGGTTCTTCTACCTGAAAATAAGATTAATAAGTCCAGTTTTCAGACATGACAATGATTTAGAGATGGCAATTAAGTTGATACTTTTACTATTGAGTTTAACTATGACATTTATGATCAAATGAAAGCTGAAGCTCGGGACAAAAGTTTGCTTACCATTTCTAACCATTTGGTGAGCAAGTTTTATATGAAACTCAGGCAACAGTCGAACTAATGGATAGAGACAACCAAACCCTGCTAAACTATATGACTATATGAGAGTTCAATGTCCACATAATAGTTGCCCAAAATAAGATTTTAACCGTAGCCCGTTAGGCCCTTGAAAGAAATGTCAGACAAACCTAGCTTTTGTTCTGAAATACAGAAAATGTTTCGATTGTAGCGCAGGTTGCAGTAGCTGAAGTTGGTTTCTCATGCCACCACTAAAGCTACCAACTCTCCATCCCACATCCCACCTGAGACTGCAGCCTCAACAGTGCTGAGCTGCCTATACTCACTAGCAGCAATCAGTCCAGCCCTTAGTTTGTGCCATGTAATTTCTAGGAATAGTTCTGTGATTCAGTTTACACCCATTCAATGCACTATGTCATGAATTACCACTTACATACCTTTTGCAACCTGATCAATTTGATGACATCCAGTATTTGAACACACTAGGTAAAAATACAATAACTGATACTGAAGATATAAAAGCACTGAAATCGTGAAAAAATAGCTCATTTTACAATTTTCTGCAATCGGGACCCTAACGCAACCCTTCTCACCTGATGACAGAAGATGACATTCTCCAAAATGGGTTTGCTGACACCAATCACATTCAAGCTCTCCCAAAGAAAGTCAGCACACTTGTTGGAAACGTGCCTCTTCTGACCGTCAGGGTTGGTGCGTGTGATAGTTTGGTCTAATGACTTGAATTCAAGGGACCTTGGCTTCTGGACAACTTCCATGGAACGTACAAAGTCAACCTGGTAAGAAGTAAAATTAAACTAAAATGCAATATGAGTAAATGAAGGGCTTGTTTCTGCTCTCTGTAGTGGCAAGTGACAGGAGGTCTGCAGGAGAAAAACTTTAAAAATTTAATATTTCAGTAATTATAATTAGAAATAAGCCCTGGTATACATAAGTTCAAACTGGTAACTTTTTACCCTTGCATATGCAGTATAACAAATGGCATCCATAGTAATAAATTCTATGAAAGAGTAACTTGTACACTAAACAATTAAAATACATATTTTATGTAAATCCAGTACAACTTTGACATCATGCTTTAAAAAGTTTTGAAAACAGCCGAAAGGGTTAGCAGCAAGTTTTTCAATCATGATCGATATATATTACCTTTTCTCCAGCAGCAGTGATGATTCTCAGCTTAATCTGGCCTCGAACAGCCATTTCCCGGCTTATTTTAGGGTCGTGGATGAACGATCCTCCACGGCCACAGCCAGGCGGCATCTCTCCAGTTGTGATGTACTTCAGGGCTTCTATGATGGTCTGCTCAAATTGATTTGGTGTTAAGCATAGCCAACTTTAAACAAAGGGAGAAATTCACTACTGAAAAACTTGGTGACTGAGTGGTCACTGGTATGCATATAACTGACAATGTCATGCATAAGAACAAATGCCAAAGGTTACGATTTTCTCACACATATCAAAGTTATAGATGAAGGCTGCTATTCCATAAACTAATACACTTTTAGTAACACACAAAATGATAAATTACTCTTTTGTATAATTTTTTTTGTCACAGTGACTATTAATCTAGTGCAGTGGGAGAGATTCAAATGTTGATTACATTACATTTATTTAATATGTATACTCAACTCATTTTACATCATATAGGTACTCAGAGCTTGGGTAACATCAAGTTAGTAACCTTTGATAACATGAGCATGATGTTATTTACAGTATTTACAGTTAATAAATTCAAACAAAGCCTCTAACATTTGCTAATACCAATTTGAACAGTCTAGCAGAAATAATTTTTGAAATACTTTGAATGATGATATCATTTTATGCATAAAATAAAACTTATTCTATAAATTTAATAGGTGAACTATGTTTCTCACAAACTATCAAGTCATTAAAAATGAAATGTCCTATTTTTAACTAAAGGTTTATTTTACTGTTTCTGAATCAAAAGACAAAGGCGTTTGATCAGATAAACACCAAATTTATCAGCACACTTTGTAATTTAATTGGTAGCTTATTTATGCCAGTAACAAAGAATTTTAGAGAGCAAGAGATGATGAAATCTCAAAAGGTTTTTTTAATTCTTTTTCAAATGTAACATTTTTTTCTCATAAAAAGTTATCCAATGCCGGAAAAATGTGTCCATGATAAAAAAAATTGTCACACAACAATACAATGCAGAAATGGTTCTATGTGATGCCATGTATTTTGATGCTTGTTCCATTTTTGCAATACCCACTTGTCTAGCTTCTTTAACCCTTTGACGCCGAGATACATTTATAATAGTAATTTTTTCGTGATATTTAGATCTCGTTGTTTACACACCTGACAGCGGTGAGTTGTCAGATGCCGCAATTTAATTGATAGAGTGGTAACTGAGACTACCGTCAGTCGCTAACACGCTACAGCAACATAGTTTGCTCGTAATGAGGGAAAAATAAGGGTGGTAATTGGAGGTACCGTCAGTCGTCAAAGGGTTAAGGTACCTTTTTGAGTTGTTTTAGATGGTCTAATACACTAATAATTGAAACATTCAATCCTTCATGAGATCTAATTTAGTGAAGACAGTCACAACGTTTAACTGTGATCCAATGCTGTGAATCTGGGGAATTGGGTATCTGTTTGGTTTTGTCTTCAGGTTCTATCATCTCCACAAACAGGTTCTATAATCTCTTGAAAGTCTTTAGAAACCACATGCAGTCTTTATGACCAAGAAGATTTTGATTGTCTAACAATGCCTGCTTTATGAAGAGAAGTAAATTTGTTCTTTGTAGCTTTAAATTTTTCACTCAATAGTTGCCTAAGTTATGCGAATGTAGGAGTGGCATCACTAATTTTGATGCAGTGCTTTACACCTAACATAATTCTACTTAATCCTGGTTTTCTTTGAGTTAGTAGTGCAGGAAGTTTTTGAAGTAGTGTTTTAATTTCAGGAAGTTCATGAAATCTCTCAACTATTGTGAGTGTTACATTGAAGGACCCCCAGGAGAAGTAAAAATCCATGAAGTAGAAACAGAATTAGCTTAGGAAGGTCATCAGTGTTTACTAATATAAATTTTCTACATAAAAGCTTCTATAAAGCCTTTACATATTCTCATTAACTTTATCTGCACTGCTACATATTCTGATGAATCTTTTACAAGCTCTAAAAGCCTTGAATAATCTTTTCTACACTCTCAATTATTTTTTATTACATTTCATGATACCATTCACCAAAAGAACCATTCTCATGGACTAAATAAAATTTGATTTGCTGCAAAAACTTGCTACATACCAATAAAGGGAATTGGGTTACAACTCAAAATGAATATTTTTATAACCTGTAATGCACCAAGACCATGGGAGGTGAACAGACAATACAAAGGGATGGCTAATGAATTATTTTAATTTGATATGCTGTACAGTGTGCAAGGTATTTTATTCATTATACAGCCTCCATTTTGGCCTCATCAGATACGATTAGTTTCTTTCCCTGAGATACAGAAATCTATTTTTGATTAATCTTGATGCATGGAAAAAGTTCCATGGAAAGATAACCAACCAGCTCCTATGCTAATGCAATGTAATGACATGAACTCTAATGTACTTAGTGCCAAATTTTTCCCAAATTGTGACTACCATTACATTATGTAAAATTTAATTAACTACACTAAACCAAACTATCCTAACTTAAAATGACTGCAAGGGGGAAGTGCAAAAAAGCAGAAAACAGGTTGTATAATATAAACTCAATTCTAGCTCTGTTTCTGGTAACCCTTTTAAAATAGATTTCCACAACCAGGAGAAACATTAAATTCTTCTAAACTAAAATGAAGATGGCTGTGTAATGAATAGTATTCCCTATGGAGAATGCCAACTTGAAGTAAATATTAACTCAATGGATAACTGCACAATAGAATTAGAGTTATTAACAAGAATCCTATTTCTTCATAAAGATCATTTAAATTGGGAACCAAGAACTTACAGTTTTACCACAACCATTCTGGCCTAGAATGAGAGTGAGTGGAGGAGTAAACTTAATTTGTTCTGGTTTGTCAGGACCAAAACTACGGATCCCTTGCACTTGGAGTTTCTGAATGCGGGACATATTTGCTGCAATTAAAAAATATGGCCAGTTAGAATTTTCTGCAAACAAAAATATAGATTATCATCTAACTTCCAAAGAAATAGCATCTAACTTGCACGTTAAAGAGCAGACATTTTTAGAATATGTAATCCTGGCAAACTTATAAACTAGTTTTAATGTTCTAGCTAAAGTTTAGTGAATAAGTTCTACCTACTTATTTTAATAAAACATTAAAAAACGAGTAAAACCCTTACTACAAAAACAATATGGAGGTATAGTCAGCCCTACATCACATTCCACACTACTGAAGGTTTTATCAAATGCACACCTGATTGTATGACCTAACAGAAGTTGAGTTCACTTTACGCATCACTCTGACCTAAGTTCCTGTGATCTATTTGGCCTGTATAGATGTTGCGACAGCTAGGTCACATTATCAGAAATATTCAGAGTTAAACAATGTAAGTACTACCACAAGCATTATATTAGTGAAGAAATGCATGGATTTTTCAACTATTTCAATAGACATTTGTAATTAGAGCTACTTGTGAATCTGAATAAGTTATACAACTTCTAGGGTATCTAAAGAAATTATTCTGTGGTATACACATATATAATCTAATTCATTTCTTCCTAATATACCATCTCAAAACTGATAAAGCAAAGAATTCACTGAAAGGATGAAATATGACTGTAATTTAAGAACTTCATCATGTTTAATGAATGAAAAGCTATTCATTCTATAATACTTGTACTCAAAATTAATTTACTCTTATACAATGTGCATGGTGTTTCAATATTTCTATAAGGATACAAGGCAAAGTATTTTAATAATTATAATCATCAGTATTTTTATAAGGAGTTAAAAAATTCAGGATTTACTTTGAATGGATTTCATGTGTTCTGACGAAAGGCAAAAAGCAATAAACTCCAAGCTTTAACACCACTGTCGTGATTCAATACTAAACTATAACCTGGTCTTGTGAGTACTATGGAAACATGAATTCATTTTCTAATGAAACTATTTATTTCCTTCATGTTGGACAGTTTGTGCAAACACAAACTGATCCAGATTTTTTATCAATTTCATTAGCCAAAGTTTTATAAATGAGCTCACAAAAGAAAATCTGACAAAAATCAAAAAGTTCAAGCACTTTGAGATATTTATAGGTCATTTGTACTGGCAGAATATTTCAAATTTCTGGTTGTCCAAATACTCATTTTCTGGAGAGCAATAAGTATGTTTATTTTATTTTTGATAGTATCATGCAAAGTTTCTACACTATGATTTAGATATAAATGAATTGAAGTTTGATTATTTTGAATGCTTTCATTTTTTCATTGTTGATATTTTGTTAGCTTTGTTAAGAATCCCAATAAATTTTAATACTTAAGCTGTTAAGCACTATTATACATATTTATAAAAATTTAATTTTAGTCTGTAATAATTTCTAAATTTTTTGGGTAAATTAGTTTTTTAAATTTGCCAATCAACAATAAAAATGAGAAGATAAGCATTCCATTTTCAAGAGACAAACAGGTACTTTGTTTTATCAATATTGATGCTCATTTTATCCCCTTTAAGCCATGTTGAAACATTCTGCAACCATCCATACATTTTATTAGATATTCTATTGTTGCATGGTTTTCATTAGGAAGAGCTATAGAGAGAATGCTATCATAAGTGAAAAGTATATCTTTGAAGAATGAAGTAGATTAAACTCTATCATGAATGAATATCAAGAACAGGAGAGGTCCTAACATGTCTTGAGGAACTATGTCCATGACTTATATCAAGAAGTTCAGATTGAGCATCACCAATTACAACATATTGTTTGCAATTTGTCAGGTAAGATTTAAATAAACATAGAGCAAATGTTTTACTCTTATAAAAACTGGACTTTGAGAATAAAATGCTATGATTAGTTAAAAGCTTCATAAAAATAGAGAAATACAGAAAGTACAAAACTTCCTTTGCCACTATTTGTATAGAAATATTGCTAATGATTACAAATGACCTGTGTTGTTAATTTTTGGATACAGGTTATACTCTTTCTTATAGAAGTGTTTATTGATCAAATTTAGAGTACATTCAGTTGTTGAATTTTTTTAAATATCCTCTTGAAAGGTATAAACCTAAAAGAAAATCATTAAACAATGAAATTTAATGTCATAGTAACCCATTAATAGAAAAGACTTATCCTAAGCACATAACTATACACTGTGTGCTGTGGACGTGCATGTAACTTTAACTTTAAGAATAGTCCAATTTAGATAAAATGTATTTTTAGTTGAGGCTTATGCAGGTTTTGTTTCTATTCTCTTGAAGCTTAAAGTGGGCTCCATGGCGTACAGCTAGTGTGATGGCCTTGTAACCAAAAGGACCCTGGTTTAAAACTCCGCTGTCAGTGAGGCATTTTTATGTAAGCAGAGAGTACTTCCCTTGAAAAAAGAAGTTTAAACCACTCATTCCTTACTTTTTTCACCATGCCAGTAGTTGTAAGACAATGAAAACCCAACAACAAAACATGTTGGAATTAATCAATGTTCTGCAACAGCCAATTACTCCTAAGCAGGGTGTAATTTTAGCCCAAATAATGGTTCCTTAGTATAATGATTTCTAAAAAAATGAGTCCATAAACCTGCAAATGTTTCACTTGGCAATTGAAGCTGTTCTTGAGGTGTGTTGTACTGTCATTTTTGGAGCTTCCTCTAGAGGAAAATTTTCTTTTTTGTCAAGATCTTACAGCAAAACTACAAACCAAACACTAGATACTGCATCTATCACAGCACCCCCTTCTTCTCAGTCAGTAGTATAATGAAACATTGCAATGAACCTGAGTCATAATTGTGAGGTCAAGTCTTTTGAAAAATGAGCCCAAGACCAACATTCTGCTGCTGATTTCTAAAATTACACCCTGCTCCTAAGGCACTCTTCATCCCTTCTTCATCCATTTCACAAATCTGATGTCCTTTTCTTTGCATAATTTGTCCTTAATCTTCTTCCTTTCCTTCTATATATTTACTAAGAAGGCTTGAAACCAGACACAGCACTGGCTGGCATGCTCTCTTCCAGGCCTAAAATCACTTATTCCTTTATCTTCTCCTTCCACCACTCATTTGACTCCAAACTCTTCAATCTCGCTTTAAATAACAGTTCACTTCTAAAGTATCTGTCATAAATATTTCACATTTCCGATATTTTTTGATTGCAAACTATTCATGATTCAAGTGTTCTATTTGTTTCTATTCCCATTCTCCATTCCACTTTTTTAATCTGAGCTCTTGATGAACCTTCATTTTTACTTCAGTCTTCCATGTACTTTTCTCCAAGTTCAAGCCTTCACCCCCTTTTGTCACCTATTCTCCACCCATTTGACATTTTCACCCAGTATTCTCACACTCCACACAATCAGGTAGTCGAGTTAGCGCATAAATTGTTGGCATGTAGGAATCCACTTACTCATTCCATTATTCTGTTCACACACAAATATTTTTGCCCATCTACTCTCATCCATTTTATCTAGTCTTGTAATTTAGGCAACATAGCATTATCCTCTCCCAATATGTGCTCCAGCTCATGTCTTCCCTCACTGCCTCTACACTCTTAACTTTCATATTTGTTGGTCCCTAGGGCTACTCTACCCACCAGATTTTGCATTACCATATGTATTACGAGCTATGTTAAAACTTGTGAACTTGATACGAGGGCCAACATTAGTTGGAGCATTTATTTCGGCGGAAAAATTCCCTCTAAAATAATTTTCCACTGTACACACAACTGGGTCCACTTGCCCCATTGGGTGTTAACCAGCCTCGTCAATAAAGTTCTTAGAGTATCAGGTACTTCGTGTCATATTACAATCAAGAGAGGACGGCACCGAGTAATCCAGTTCGTCAACAAGAAAGATACCACCTCGCCTGATAGGTCAATTCAGACTTCTACCAATGCCTCCTAGATTTAAAAGTCATTGCCTCTACCCTCATGAACTTGATTTCCGCGGCCTTTTTCTTCTTCTTCTACTTTCGTCTGTATTATGAGGTCTCCGGATCCAACTGGTCCATGTGCCGCAAGCCCTCGTTTTTTTAAGCGACTTTTAAAACGATTTATTAAGTTGCGTGCCAAGGGTCTAACTTATTCCTGAATTAAATATTTTTCAATCATTGGAACAGCACAAGTTTATGCGGTATAGCAGTGAACTGACATTTCAATTACAAAATATCTTAGGAAAGAACTAGAGGACACAAATCCATCATACGATTGACGTACTGAAATTCAAATTTAAGTTACATGTATTTTATTTGTATTATCCGTAACATTTTCAATATTTTGAAACTATTTTAGAGCCTATCACGTACGTATCAGAATTTAAATGACATAAGGCCATATTTCAAGGGTAATTTTAAAATTGGTTGAGTTATGTATACAGAATCACATGCTGATTTTAGTTTATACTTAACTTTTGATGGGTAGAAGTGCTTCTTCATAATGAGCGATTTTGAATGAACTTTTATTTATTTCAATACGTTTTACCGTTGAGTTTCAAATGCCTTACAACTACTGGTGTGGTGG
>VOMN01051896.1:0-17425 GCA_014899125.1 Orchestia grillus | reverse complement strand
GTACAGAGCAGTGCAGTGCAGTACAGAGCAGTGCAGTGCAGTACAGTGCAGTACAGTACAGTGCAGTACAGTGCAGTACAGAGCAGTGCAGTTCAGAGCAGTACAGAGCAGTACAGTACAGTACAGTGCAGTACAGTGCACTACAGTGCAGTACAGAGCAGTGCAGTGCAGTACAGAGCAGTACAGAGTAGTGCAGTGCAGTGCAGTACAGTGCACTGTAGGTGTACCTCGCCCTAACTCGCGGCCAAGGTGACTGTCGTCCCCCCTCAGACACAGACGGCACGCCGCCTCCTGGCTGCTGTGACTCACTCCTGGAGACCTTGCCTGAGTGCTATAGCGGGCCTTCACAGCCCTGGGTCAGTGCCTGAGGACCCGTCCAAATTTTGGGGTCGTGAAGTGAATTACTCGAGCAGCAAATGTGTGCCCGTAATGTGGGTGGTATTTCAATCTCGTGTGTGTTTTGATTTTTTGTGAGGGGAGGGGTAGAGAAAGGGTAGGGAGAGGAGTTCTGTTTTAGTTTTTATCTTGATTTTGTTTCATGCCGCATGCGGGAATTGAATCATTCACTCGGTTTAGAGTCACCGACCTGTAAGCGTACTGCTCTATTTCGACCCTATGACGACCAAATTCTTTTTTGCGCTACGACTCCATGTATAGCTTCGAAGAAAAAACTCGCTACGAACATATGGATGTCTGCAATAAGACAGCATATCGGTCTAAGTGCGAAAAACTAACTGCAAACTTATGTATGTGTGCTGTACGACTGCATATTTAGCTCAGTACGAAAAACTAGTAACATACTTATGAAACGGGATCGAATGGTCTTTTTGGTCGATAAAGTATGACGCATGCGTCCTCTGGTGGTGGCGCAGAAAATAAGCTGGGGAATTTCCAAAACAACTAGGGCCATAATACACGTGTTTCTAAAGAAATGCAGGCGGTATTAACGTTCCAAAACGAAAAATTATTGGCCGTTTATCTGACGAGTCTATTCAACAACGATATGCCATCTATTTTCAACTACGATATGTGAAGCATGGTGTTTACCCTCTGGATATTACGGTCCAGCGAAATACCGGGGGGGGGAACGTGCATGGTCCCCATACATGCTGAATACATGTGTCGTGGGATACATGGTCCCTTTACATGCTGAATTCATGTGTCGTGGGACGCCTACATGCTGAACATGTCCCCTTACATGCTGAATTCATGTGTCGTGGGATACATGGTCCCCATACATGCTGAATACGTGTGTCGTGGGATACATGGTCCCCTTACATGCTGAATTCATGTGTCGTGGGATACATGGTCCCCATACATGCTGAATACATGTGTAGTGGGATACATGGTCCCCATACATGCTGAATATATGTGTAGTGGGATACATAGTCCCCTTACATGTGTTGCGAGCACTAAATTTTGGAGTTCTATTGTTCTGAACGTAGATCAAAAAACCTCATATAAATCATTTAAAACTAATCTTAAGGCCTACCTTGTCTCGAAGTATCGAAGGAATAACGTATGTGTGTTTATGTAGTCCTTTACGTCGATAGCTTCCTCATACCATGTGTGTAACCCTAGTTTGTAACTTTAAGCTACTTACTTTTTATTCATGTACTTATGGCTGCTGTCGTTGCTTACATAGTTTTGTGTGATCCTAAGCTTTTTTCTTTATTCTACATTACTGTGCCGTAAATTAGAATCTTCATCTCTATGTACATAGGTTGCCCTAGAAATAAAAGCTTTCTAGAACTAAAAGTTTACTTGGGTCCACAAGCGGTGTATATTCTGATTCTAGTTTATTCTCTCATTTCTCACTTGATTATTATACTGTGTCCCATGTAAATTACGTGTGATAAATGAATGTTCTAAATACATACTTACTCATGGACTTCTGAGGCTGTAGAACTTGAACATATTCACGCATAGATGGCTTTTGATTTTGAGCATATCTTTTGCAATGACGTAGCCAATGTGTCTTTTGTTTCTCAGTTATGCAGCCACGGTGGTTGTGAGAGTTGTTGAACACTCAGCTTACTTGTTCATCAGGAGTGATACGGTGTGAACAAGAAGCCGTGTGCTGGTGTCATTTGGTTAGGGCATTCAAAAGTTGTGTTCATTTTGTCATGTTTAATAACCTGAAAGGTTCAGAAAGAACAGCATGACAATGTGTAAAATATTTTTACGTACCTAAGTTTTTCATCTTCAGCTTAAAGTTAAAGTCTTTGGCTGCTTTGCTTTTATCATGGATGAACTTCATGAACAGTGTGGTACTTCATGAACAGTGTGGTACTTCATGAACAGTGTGATACTTCATGAACAGCGTGGTACTTCATGAGCTTCATGAACAGTGTGGTACTTCATGAACAGTGTGGTAAAAGTGTTGGCACTCTAGGCGGCGGAGTGCTAGCCCTGCCATTCAGAGAACCTGCCCGAGTCGGGCTGGCTGCCACCTGAAGAAGAAAAATAAAAACTTTATGCATTTCAACAGAGTGGACATACTGTATATTAAGCTTTAAATGCCTTGTAGTTACCAACGCGTGAGTGACGTGAGAAATGAGGGCTTTTAACTTCCGCTCTCAAGGGAAGCACTCCGTAGCTCCACGAAAATCCGCAGCGCAGCCGGGAATCGAACTTTGGCCTCTTTTCTTGCGAACAGAGCGTGTCACCATTGCGCCGTGGAGCTCCGAGAAAGATTGGGTGATGCTGCTCGACGGCAGAAATGCACACTCGCTCTGAGCTGTGGGTCAGATAAAATATCGGACCCGGAGGAAATTCTAAGACTCGATATTGTATGTACAACTACAGCGGCAAAATGGTCAGCAATCGGCGGATGTCCGACTGCCGGCCAGCAACTATTGCAGTTCAGCTTTGGTTCATAAGAGAAGGGTGTAAGAATCGTGCTTACTTCAGTTAATTTTATGACAGTTGTACATTTGTGACGGCATCCCCATTTGTAAATCCGATTTCAGTTGAGCCCTCGTCTGAGTTGAACTCTGTCTAAATTGAACTCCTGTTTTAATTTAATCCCTTCTTAGTTGAGCCTTATTTGAGCCCTTATCTGTTGAACTGAACTCGTATGAACAGACGCTCTCCTAGACCCTAGGTCATCGAGCGAAACAGCTTTTGTCACTTGAATGTTCAAACTATGTCGTGATGTTCAATACCCTAAAAACAAATACAAACTATAAATACTGTATTGTACAAAAATGTGCCCTGTAACATCAATATTACGTAGGGTCTTAAATTCTCCAATTTTTATCGTACGCACCTGCCGTTATTTGGGAATCCTTTTTTTTCGCCGCGATCTTCCCGATGAACCGATGATGTCTTCTACACGTCTCTGGATGCTGGGAACGTTGCATCGGACGTGCAGAAGTATATGTTGTTACAAAATTGACGACCGATCGAGATGCGTTTGAAAGGTCGTTTTTGAGTATTCTCAGCATATTTAAGGTGAATTTTGGCATACCTGATAATTATTGTGTGCTTTTTAATAATGCTTAACTTGTTTCAGACGAAAAACATTCTTGAACCATATAAGTCCTTCATTATGAATATGAGGAAAAAAGCTCTAAGCTGACTTGTCCAGCTTGAGTTCAAACTTGAGTATAGTGCCTTCCAAACTACTGTCAATATAAACAGAACATCGGATGAGGAATGCACAAGTATCGTTCAGTACAAAAATGGTTTCAGAAATTCCGCAATAGTGGTAAAATAATTGAATATGATGATGTTAGAGGACGGTTATGCAGCCTCGACAGTGCACAATTGAAAGCAGTTGTTGAGCAAATTACACGTCAAAGTGTCAGAAAGTGTTTACACTCTTGGTGTCAGTACAGCAAGTCTCACGCCATTTGCAGACGACGCTGTTGGAGAATCGGCGCTGTCCAATTCTGCTCCACGATAATGCGCGGCCTCGTGTTGCAAGAAAGACATCGCAGACTAGGAACACGTGACTCGATCACGTCCTCCATATTCTCCTGATCTTTTACCCCCTGACTTCTGGTTTTTAAGCACTGCAGCACGTTTTTGAATGGTAAAAAACTTTTAGGCTCAAACCAAAGGTGGAGTAAGTTCTCGAATATTTCACTGCTCTACAAACAATAAGGTTTAATCAACGAGGAATAAATATCTTCGTTGATCGATTGCAGCGATGCATAATTCCTCAAGGCTCATAGTTTGACTAACTTATACATGTTTATT
The DNA here is from genome assembly GCA_014899125.1 of Orchestia grillus. Taxonomy (NCBI): domain Eukaryota; kingdom Metazoa; phylum Arthropoda; class Malacostraca; order Amphipoda; family Talitridae; genus Orchestia; species Orchestia grillus. The sequence continues at coordinate 13,219 of VOMN01051896.1, read as the reverse complement.
GCTAATTTCTGTGTAAAAAAGCTATATTTCTGAAATAGGTTATCATTTTTGTAACAACCTGATAAAAACGTATTGTTAAAGAAACGATTAGCTGGTTAACAATGCCTAACACACTGCTAAATCACCTGCATTTTCGTATACCATTGATCGAGCGACCGCGTCTAGTCAATTTCTATTCATCCGAAATCTACCTGACGCTCTTGTATTTCACCAAGAATTAATGAACAAAACAAAACTACCTACCATCGCTAATATTAACTACGTTCCTGGTACATCTCTAAATCGTTCGCAATCTTCGCTTCAGTTTAGCTCGACGGAGTCAGTTTTATTCGAGTAACCAGGAAAATCTTTGGTTCACCCTCACTAAAAACACAGAAGAGACGTCACTCTCAGTACTTGCGGAAAAGGCTGGCCCTGCTATGTACAGCCGCTAGGACAGGGCAGCTGATTTAGACCGGACCAGACGTTAATGTTTTATTAACTTACATTAAAAAATGTTACGAAGGGCAATTATAGTCCATCAAGAGTTAGTGCCTGTAAAATGGCTGATCCGAGTTGGTTGCTCCGACGATATCTTTACACATTTGCTGTAAATGATACGAATATCGGTGGCGCAATCTTTCCTCAAACTGAATAGAAGTAACTTACTTAATGGTAAGGGCAATGCTAGTTTCATTAAGCCTTATCACTCGTTTTGATAGTTGCCAGTTTGCTTTTACCACGCCTGAAATCCATCTCATACGGCGATAGAAGAATTCGCAGTAATGGATTTCCATATATGGAAGGAAACTCGGACCTTTTACATTAGTGACGATCGCAAACCCTGCCCCTTTCGAGATACCACCCTATCCAATATTCACCATTTTCTGCGGAGGAATTTACTGCAAAATGATCACAGTTGTGACTCGATTTTCTGTTACACTAAACAGTTTTAATTTGTAATAAAATATACGGCCGTCGTATAAAGCTGGATTGTAATGTAGTTCTATACCTAGGAAGGAGATGCGTTTTTTTCACTTTACTTCATTGTTACAGGCTGTCACACTTCTGAACTTCATCACCTGAGTAGTATCTAAAGTCAGTGTCGTCTCCTGCTCGAAATTTTTCATTTTTTACGAAACTAGCTCCATTCTACTCTGTTGAAAATTAGCGCAGTTAGGCGGTAGGTTTTAGGCAGTTCTTCGTAGGGACGGTAGTTTTCTGGCGTGTTTTAGCAGTTTTGCGGGAATTATCCCCGTGGAAGAGAAATTGGCCAGCGGCCGCTTGCAGATCTCGGCAGTAATGTTCTGCGGCGGACACAAAGACCGCGTCCTGCACTTTAGCCGCGCTGCTTGCCACTGGACTGCGAATTTAGTTAAATGCGTCAATTTTTACTAGGATACCGAAAGCTGGTTAGCTTCATTGGTACCCAACACCGGCACACTAACCCAACCTGACTTAGTCTAACCTAACTTGACGGGACTAACCTCAGCTAATTTAATGTGATCTAACCTACACTATCTTACGCTAACTTAACCCTTTACCAGCGTAAAGGGTTAATTAAGGGTTAACCAGCCTATAAAGGCTTATCAGCGCTCCTCAACCTCTTTAACCTCGCTTAACTTGAAGTGAATTTCGTGTCTCGAGGGAACCATGCACAAAATAAAATTATATTCCTTATCTTTTCTATTTCAATTTCATCATAATATATTAGGTAAATATCGTAGTATATATTTCTTAATAACCGGTTTAAGGAAACGTAATACTACTTTGTCAAATTTTTTGTTTATACTAGATAAAATTCATATTTTTTTCAAAATGTTTTATCACGGAGTTTTTATTCGCCCACAAAAATTATAAACTCGAACATAAAATTAACATAAGTAACAACTATCATATATCTATTACAAGAATGTAAACAACGAAAACTAATATGCTCCATCGGTTTATCATTAACACTTTGCCTCCCGAGAGGGTCATATATGGTACACGCGATCATCTAACCTATCCTAATGTAACCAAAGCACTACCATGTATAAATACAAATTTTCAAGTTCTCGTCAAATTTTTGTTCATCAATTGAATAAGCTAGTTCTGATTAGAAAGAAAATTAATAGAGTAACCAAATTTGTGAAACCAAAATCCTTCATTTTTAAATTTACAGTGGTGATATTTGTCGGCATGTAATTTTACCTGCTTTGAGAATCGTCGTCAAAGTGTTAATTTGTCCTTTACTGATATTGTTGAAAAGACATTAAGTAAATCAAGGGTAAATTTCATGTTATATTAATATAAAATTAACTCGTTAAAAAACGTCGTTTACATAAATTATGTTTGTACAGCAAAAGAAATTTCAGCCACTGTGCTCTTGTCTCTATTTTTATTAGTTACTTGAACATCAACGCAAGGGGTGTTCACTTTTTTGGTGGACAAACTACATTCCTAATTATGTATTTTAATAACATAATATGTTAGGTATGATATCTGTATTACAATTTCACAGAAATTAAGGATATATTGTGCTTGTTTAGTATAAAATTTCATAAAAAGCTTAAAAGTATATCAAGTTATCTCGCTTGTTTTTACGGAACTCTGAGGGACATTTTACAGAACTTTAATGTTCAGGGAATCCCGGTTTGTGAACGCAAGTTCGGATGGGTTTTAAAATTTAGTTCATTTATTTTCATCAGAATGCTCCCAGGTGTTTACACATATGTACATATGGTTGCAGCTAGTTTTTCCCGCAAGTTAAAATGAAGTTTCAACAGCGAAACAATTTAGTTGCGAAGATTAATCAAAGCTAGCAATCCTAGTGCCCTAACCATGAGGGGCTAGTGGTCACAGTTAGCTCTCACCCGATTTAAAAAAAAGTATATGTGAAATCTTATACTATAGCGATTTCATCGTCGAATACGTATTGTATTTGCGTACTGGACGTTCATGCTTAAAGATAAGTCTTGCTTAACCTGGAATGAAAACGCTAAATGTGAAGTTACGTGAAGGAGAGCCTCTTGATCTTAGTCTATAAGAAAAAAATGGAAGACTAAACTACAGGGTTTGAGATACCCGAGGTTACCATTCCAGGGTTAAAATTAAAAATTGAATGCACTCTAGCATTTAATTTATCTAAAAATTAGGCTTTTAATTTATTGGAAAATTAGTCTCATAACTAACATAGGTTTAGCTAACCTTTTATAAGCGAAAGTTCCTAAAGAGTTTCTGAAAATTTTGAGATCACATGTACATTATATGGTTGTTATCGCAGTTTGACACGTTCACAGAGTTTATACATCGTTGGTGCCGCTTGTACATAGCAGGAATAGAAAAGCACAGGCACTAAATATAAATGCGCAGCTAAGTCGACCTAGTTTTTGCAAGATCTATGTATAGTTCCTCCGCTTGGAGTAGGTTAGGTTATCCCACCTTCTAGCCATACCTTCTCGAACAAATAAATTAGGCTTAGCCATGACTCCTCTGTGGTGGCTTTCACGTACCATTCAGAGCTAAAACTTGAAAGACAGACAGAACCGATAAACCATATTCTGGCAGGCGATAATGAACTCTGATTTGAATCTAGAATTTTTGTAGTGTTCATCATTAGTCATTGAGTGATCACATGTAGTTTCAATTGTAAGGATGTAGCTAAAGCGCCGGGTCTGAGATCATTATTCTTTTGATTTCGTTCACCAAAACTGTCTTCGAAATCGCTGGAATTTTGCGCATAGCGTCCATTACAGGCCTTGGCGGGTCCCACACCTTACCCAAATTTCACTTTGCTTAGGATCAACTTCTGATACAATAAATTTCTAGTTATATGTTGAACGACAACTTCTGATACGATTAATTTCTAGCTGTATGTTGAACGACAACTTCTGATACGATTAATTTCTAGCTGTATGTTGAGCAACAACTTCTGGTACGATTAATTTCTAGCTGTATGTTGAGCGACAACTTCTGATACGAATAATTTCTAGCTGTATGTTGAGCGACAACTTCTGATGCAATTGATTTTTAGCTGTATGTTGAGCGACAACTTCTACGTATTGTATTTGATGCAATTGATTTCCAGCTGTATGTTGAGCGACAACTTCTGGTACGATTAATTTTTAGCTGTACGTTGAGCAACAACTTCTGATACGATTAATTTCTAGCTGTATGTTGAGCGATGACTTCTAATACGATACAACTTCTGATACGATTATTTTCTAGCTGTATGTTGAGCAGAAGGAATGCGTACGGTCTTTCTGTCAAATTTACAGGCTTCATGATTGATTTTCGATAATTTTATACTGTAATCTATAATTTCAAGTGTACTTGAGCTGAAATTCACACCTTCATGAACTCTTTCAAATTAAATTTGAAAAAAAGCTTCTCTTCCCCAAAATTACGCTAGCTTGTTTTCGTCGTTCTAAGGTGCTCAGTCTAACATAAAACTATGCCTTAACGTAAGCTTGTGGGTATTTCCTCGAATTTTACGAGCAACAAACTATTATAAACGAGCATCAGCGTTGATTCAATGTCAAAGCTAGACTAAGGTGTTGAGTCCGAAAAAAATCTCCAATCCATCGCCTAAGCAACTCCATCTTCATTGTTTAAGCGAGTGCAATCTGTAAATGTATCTTATCTTGCTACACAGTCCTTTAGGAGTTTACCTTCTAAAGATTCTCTTTCTGTGTTGTCAGGACAAAGGAACCTCGATTGATGGACCAACAGGTCATCAATGTCTACCAGCCGCCGGACACCGCGATCCTCATGCGGATCCAAGGAAAACTCCCTCCTGACGACAAACAATCCAAGATAAAGGCAGAGACAACAACCACGACAACAACTACGCCTGCTGGATCTGAACAGAAGCCAAGCCGCAAGCACACGAGGCGGAGGCGGCGGAAAAGGAAAAGAAAAAGAGGCGGAAGAAGCAGACGCAGGAAACTTGTCCAACCATCCAGCAACTCGACGCATCTGTCTGAGGTGAGGTGTTGGTTGTCTGTGTGGGAGGATTACGCCTTCATCATCTAATGATTATTGGTTTCTTGCCTCAATGCAGAGCTTGCACGCATTGTGGATTTCTTATACTTGGGCTTTTATTAGTGATTGCATTACTTTATAGATAAACGTACGCCGAAACTACATAAGCCGCTGAGCCATGGTTGAGTCCTAAGGTTCATCTCTGGAAATCTCCAGGTTGTCGCGTTCTTGTTTAATTTTTAAGTGATGTGCTTTGCAAATGCGAAGACTTGGTATTTATTGTATGCGCCAACTTGGCTGCTTTGAGGATTTTTTGTTTGAGACGCTAATTTAAGAGACATCATTTAATTACTTTGAATAACTAACGGCTGGTTGTGTTTGTGTGTACGAAACTTAACGTCGATGTTAGTTAATTTTTTCCTTGTCGGGGTGTTCCAATGTTAGTTCTGTTAATTGAGTTAAACCGAGCAGCATCTCACAGTTCCATTTTAATTCAACTCAATTAGTTCATTGGACTTGTCTATAATTCAGTGAAGTTGGAAATCTCCTCGTGCGGAACTTCTGAATTCCACCCCAGGCCGAGTTAATTGAATTTGCAGCACATGAGCTCCTGCCAACTTTAGCTATAATAGGATGTTGGAAATTAGTAGGGCCTCTGCCCCGCATCCGGCTTCTCTATTATACTTTGATGTTAACCCATTAATGCATGGATTGCATGAAAATGGACCCCTACAAAATACCATGTACCTCAAGATGTAAATGGCTATCCAAGTCTGTTTTTTTGCAATTATGCTTAGAGAATACGAGTATATTCAGCGAATATTTGGATTATAAAGCCGTCTTAGATCACTCAATTAATTTTGAGATAACATTTTATTGGTGCATATTTTCATTTATAGTTTAATTTTTTTTACTGAGTTCGAAGGCTTTTAATGTGTGTGATTGAAGAGTTTGCTTGGGAGGTTCCTCTTATTTTTCCAGTTTGGCATGTTATCAAAAATGATACGAAAACAGCCTTCAATAATTTGAAAAATTCAAAAAGCATTACCTATATTTGAAAATGACGCACTGAGCGGTTAGTTAACTCCACTGAATAAATTCTTAATAATCGCAATCGATTAGTGTGAAGTCTACCTTGTCAGGTAACGTGTCGTTCATTGAATGCTGTTGTACGATTTTTTTAGGTTCATTCTTGGGAATGCTTTCTTTCTCTTGTATATGAAGCAAGAGTGTCGTGCTCCCACGAAGCGCCCGTTCTTTTTGGGCTCTAGTGTATTTAAAGACCAGTAGTTACTTCGTGTTTGGTAACGTATTTTAGGGGTTGAAGACAGTCTCGTTACACGTCAGGTGTGAAATGACGGTCGCAAGAGATGTCTACGCAGAGCGGTTTTTGTATCGCTGATGTGGAGTCGCAGTCTAGAAAATGTGTATTTGCTCTCTTTATTTGTGTATGTTGATTATGAATGTATAGAAAACTAATGAATTTGCTGAATGAGAGTAGAAGCTTTTGGGATGAAAGCTATTGCATCATCTCGTTTTTTGACTACTATGAGGTCCAGATTGTGTGGACTTTTTCTCCATTCTGTAAACTTGTCTGAATTTTAAATATGAACATCTTAGTTGACCTAGCCTCACCATGAAATAATTAACTAATTTTTATTGACCTATTGTGGTGAATTAAACTGACTCCAAGGATGCCGCCGCTGATTTTTTCTGTTGTGGTTGCCTGCAGGACGGAACGGGGAGGCCAGATAGCTCCCTCGCCCCCTCAACGGAGGTCCCCTCGTCCACTCCTCAGACAACGCCCTCCACTCCCCTTACCCTCACTCCTCCCACCCCAACGCTCCCCACTTCGTCCCCAGCTGCGCCTAGACGGAGGAGAAGTACGTATTTAGGTACTCAAACGTGCGTTGTTGTAACTGTTTGACGGCTTGTTGTGTGCAGTGCGCTTATTTTGCAGTGCGTCTTGGCGTTGCCGCATGAACAGTTGAGCTTTGCTAAAAGCGTGCCGCTTTAGACGCACGTATTAAAATAAATATTTCTGTGTGTTGAAACATGAAGTTTTGTTGGGTTGTGCATCCTCAATTAACACGTTCCCTGCGTATCAATGCTTGCGCATGGCTAGCTTGTTTTTACAAAAGGCTTCGAATACGAATTCGGCGACACTTTCATGTTTTGATGTTAGACGTGCCTTCTTTATTCTTGCTCGCTCTGTTGGAACTCGGACTAATGGTGTTTAATTATTCTAGTATTTCAAATACTCGTATGGAGGTTTTCTGTAAATGCCATCAAAACGCAAACTAATGGTATTTAGCTATTTTAGTATTTCAAATACTCGTATGGAGGTTTTCTGTAAATGCCATCAAAACGCATGGTGGTGCACTGGTAAACCACTGCGCAACAGCGTTGAATTGATGCACCGGGAGCTTCATGCTCGGGGTCCGTGTTGAGAGTGGCCACCCGGACACGTGTTTTCATCGAACTGGAAAACAACCGTGAAAATATGCTCGTATCACATTTTTAACGAAGTAAGATTTCATACAATTTAAAATTATTCACATACTACCCCAAGCGTTGCATCAGTTAAAAATGATGTTTATACGAGTATAGATTACTTAAGACGCTGTCAATGGATATTTTTTAGTCGTCTCCTTCTCCCGACTACGTTCCATGACTTCTATAGTGCATGCTATAAAAATCGTATTCTAAAGCATACCTGCATACACATACGCATAAAATCTGTAATGCATATCCTTAACATGCGCTTCGCTGGTCATTTTAACTTGTTTAAAAAATTTTGCTTGTGTGTAGTTGGGTTTGCATAAACTGTCCCATGACTGGAGCAAGATTCAGACCACTGAGTCAGAACTCTAAGAGTTCAAACCTTGTGTTTGATATGAACCCTTACACGCTCACGTTACTTTTGCATGAAGACAGGTTGGTTTTGTACAAAACACTAGCAGCTGTCTCCTGTATGTTTGCAATAAGATCGCAGTTACTCTTGTGCGAAAAGCTAGCAGCAGCCTCATGAAACCGTCCTATGTATTTTACCATTGGTGTTTCTAGGGCGGGCAATAATCATGATGATATTTCGAGGCCTGGTGAACGGTCACCGAGCTTCTTCATTGTATCTATCGATCGCTCACAGATCAGCCAAGCCTTTTCTAACGATCGCTCACCTATGGTAACTCTAACCTGCATTCTACCCATGCGCCCGAGAACAAAGCCTAAGGAGATCATTAGGCTACCTACAGCAAAGGTAGTGATTTGAATCAAATGTTTCAATACTGTTGATTCACCTTTGGTGTCTTATTCGTTTTGATCTGCTTTTTGATCGGTATCAGAGCTGTGCGGCGATAAGCATGTGATCAGTGCCAATTTTTATCTTGTAAACGCATGCTTAGTTATCTGGGCAGGTGTGTGGTAATGATGAAATGATTCCCATTCGTTCCTCTTGAAGTAAAATCCTCTCCTAAAATCTTTCAATTCATGTTTAATATTTTTCAATGTGACATCGAAAAGAGTATGATGGTACGTTTCCTTGGATGACAAAAGTGATGTACATGAACTATTTTTCTAAAATTTGCTCCGCTTAAAATCTTTCTTATTCTTCAGGGCGGAGAAGGAAAAAGAAACTGAGACCGAGACCATCGGATGGAGGCAGCGAGGTGCCACCCGTGGACACCAACGATGTCATGGAGATGGTGAGAGCGGGATCAAGCGTCAGAGGGTCAAGCAAGAAGAGGAAAGGGGACCGACGTCTTGGTGACGGAAATAGGAGAGGGGGAAAGAGGGAGCGTGGCAGGAAAAGAAGGAGGAAGAACAAAATTAGAACAACTACCGAGCCAGCCTCGACCACCTCTTCAATTGATGTGGTCACCGTAAGTACGACAACTGAAAGGAGTGCAGTTCACCGAATTTCGGATTCCATAGTAGAAAGTTCTAGCCTGAAAGTTGACAGTGATAGTAACCACGAAAAGATGAACTTCCCCCAAGAAAATGAGGTTATAGAGTCTCCTCCAGAAGAACCTCTAAGTCGGGCACATGAAAGGAAGACTTCCCCCGCAGTCGGCACTAGACGACCCAGGGTTGATGAGACGTCCGTAAACCCCTTGCTCCTTCTTTACAAGAAAATAGCAGACAAGAAACGTCGCAACCAAATCGAGGACAGAGCCAATGAAGTGAGCGAAGACACTGCCTATGATGAAGAAGAGGATGACCGTATAGATGAGCGAGCGAACGGTAGTTCCAGACGATTAGGGGCTGCGACTGAAGGAAAAGAGTCCCCCGAGAGGAGCGTTTCCCAAAACACAAAATTGGAGCGTCCTCCTCTGTCCCATAATGACGTCATAAACTTTGAGGACAACGACAGCTTGCATTTGGAGTCAGAGGAGAAACATAGTCTGGAGGGAAGTGAAGAGAGAAACGACAAAAAGAGTACTCAAGGAGAGTCGCAGGAGCTTCCAGAAGGCTATCCCACGGATCGGTTCAAGACTGATGACACCGAATCTTCAAATGCGAGGTAGGGAGTGAAAGCGTGTGGTATTTAGGTTTGTATTTGTTTGAATAAAGTATGCCTTTGTTGAACTTGCGTGTAATTGGAGCTCATGTAGGTAACCAGGTGGATTCGTAGTGTAGAATTTGCGCGGACTTGAAACTTACAAGACCTATCAACATCTATCATTCCCCAGCTGGTCTTTACAGAGACCAGCTGTAAACCTAAACCTAATTACCTTGTGCACAAACCTAATTACACAAACCTAATTACCTTGTGTACGGTGCAGGTTTGTGGAGACTGAAGAGATTGTATTTGCCAACCTGGACACGAGCTGCATCATTTCGGCGAGTGACGAACTCTACCTGCCTCCCCCTCGGGTCAACAACGCCAGGGTGGCCGCCTACCACACGTGAGTCACGAGCGGCTCGGTGGAGTGCGGGGTGCCGCCTGTAATGTGTCACGACAGTTCAATGGTTCATTGATAGTTCATTTAACGAGTAAACGTCGCCGCAGGGCTATTTAACAGTCCGTATATAAAATCTAAAGTTACGTATATAAAATCTTAAGTTACCTTTTTTTTCACAATGTATTAAACAGATAGAGAGACAAATTGTCATCATGAAGATTATGGGATGATCTTTAGGAAGAAATTTAGTGTACGTTCCGAACAAACACTGTACAATTAATAAAAGGTTTTATATAGGAGCTATTTGGTAGCACTGAAGTGACTCTTGCTCGCTGAAGGGTTACCGCAAGTGTTCATCATACATCGTATCACCTGCCTTAATGGTACTGAAGATGTGTTTTAAGTAGCTCGAAAGCTTCATTTTAGCGCTCTGACATTTTAAGAAAATGTTTCTACTCGGGTCGGTTGTTTTGTTACGTTTACGTTTTTTCCAAAGCATAAATTTATTCGTTTAATTTGGTCCCAGTTTTTATAGCGAACAACATAAACGTGTTTATTTATTACTTAGCTTCAAGATAATTACTTACAGCATATTTAATAAATTCTTTACGACATTTTCTTGCTACACCTCTTATCTCACACTCATTTTTTCAGTCAATTTAGTATGCATTGGGCTTTAGACGCCATTGTTGCTTCCTTGAGTTACCAACCCCTGGTGCAGCTGCTCGTTACCAGTGATGATTGTATCAGTCTGTGAATTTTAAAGAATTAGAGTTGAATCTCGAGCAAATTAAAGAATACATATATATGGGCGACCCGCATAGGTCCCTAGATAAATTTATGTGCGTGTGGGTAGGTGCGGCCTTCGGGTTTATGTACTTACTTTAAATTAGCATGCAGTGTTGAGTTACTGACCATTAGCATATTGGAGGTTTACGGGCATTTAGCTGATGAGACATACCTTCACATTTGTTGAGATTATCAAGGTATTTATATCTATTCTCGGTGATACTTTCGTAAAAGAGCACCGTCACATTTCTTGGGATTAGCTAAGATTAGCAAAAAAGTTTATATCCATTTCCGGACTTTTTTGCCCGAACAATAAGTTGTCCACACACTGATTCTAAAACTAACTAAAAGCTCACTGGTGAACATTTGGAAAATAACTTAAAAGAGTGTTGGCATCCCAAATTTCTGCAAAAACTCTGTATTTGGTGTAAAATTCATACTCGAACGTCTCATTAAAAAATAACGTTGATGCGTATTTTTTTCTGGGAGAGGTGGTATTTTTATCATTAGTTAAATTTAAAATTTTAGGTTAAATCATAGATTCTACATTTTAACCACACCATGTTCATGTACATAATCAATTTTGTCGTCTAAAAGAAATTCGTTTTTTTTGACAACCTTTTTTTCCAGCGTGACGAACCCTGCCCCACCGAACAACGAGTACCTGGAAGCGGTGTACGAGTGCAACTTCAATCACGAACTGCGAGAGGGCACCAACAACCGACTCTTCTGCGAGCGGGACTCGTGGTTGGGTACCCTGCCCGTGTGCGAGCACTACCGTGAGTGGACTGCCGTGTGCGAGCACTATCGTGAGTGGGCTGCCGTGTGCGAGCACTACCGTGAGTGGGCTGCCGTGTTCGAGCACTGCCGTGAGTGGGCTTGCGAGCACTGCCGTGAATGGGCTGCCGTGGGGAAAAGCTGCCGTGGGGAAAAGCTACCGTGTGCAAGCACTGCCGTGTTCGAGCGCGCGTTCGTATGTTCCTTTCTTGACGGTGATTGCATATTAGTTATTTTAGGTGTACACGCCTACGAAAAAAATATCGCAGTAACCGATAAATCGATAACGAAAACCTTATCGTCGATAACCTATGTTCTATAACTCGCGATGAATTTATCGCCGATAAAGCGATGACTTATTAGTCGATAAATTCTAAATTCTGAACTTGCGATAACGATGTTGATATTTTAAATAAAAAAATGGAGAAATATACTTTTTCTTGTAAATAAAAATTAGCGTTAAACTTTCATTTATAGATAATTTCTTTGGCCCATTTAATGTTCCTACTGGAGTAATAATGAAAAATAATTTTTATTAAAATGTGTCTTACTTCATATGACAATTAAGTCCTCTTGGGTTTGTAAATAGATATCCTTGTCTAGGGCGATCAATCTCTCTACTGCGGTACCTACAGCTGAGCCAACGTACACTAGCTTGATACGATGCTCTAGCGCTACTGCGAACGCCCACAGAGCATCTTTGTTGTATCTAACGATCGCTTAGAACACCTGTGGTATATCTTTGGCTCCTGCTGAATGAACACTGTTCTCAAATGGGAGCAAACAAAGAAATATCGATTATAGTTAGTTTGGAACAAAAAGTATTGCGCTACCGATTAGTCGATAGCGTTTTTATGGGGTTACCTATAACTAGATATCATTGATTAGATAAATTATGTTCCACCACTTTTTGTTCCATACTAGCACTCTTTCGTATCGTTAGTGTTGTATGCTGAAAAATTAATTATAAGTTGAAATATCGACCCCATGGAATCCAGCTAGTTGATATTTGGTGATGTAGATTTTCTCTGGATGATCGACGGCTGACCTTTTACCGTCTGGATGTATTTCAAAATCCCCTTCATAAGGGTGCTGCTATTTTTTGGAAGATGCTAAATGCAGCCTTATTTCAAACGTATAAGTATATGAGGCTGCTGCTAGTTTTTAATGTAATGCTAAATGTTTATGAATATGTGATTAATAGAACACGAATGAACACAGGTCTTTTATCTTGTGTTGCAAGTTGCTCTTTTTAAATTTCGCTTGCCCTGAATGAAGACCAACATGACGTTGTTCGAAAACTTTGTGCTTTTTTAAATACAATTCTCAGAAGATATTGAAGCTAAATTTCCCATCAACTATGGTATCTGAGTCATTCAATTATTCCTCGAATACGTGTACACATAATGCTGCAGCGCCCATTCTCCGTACAAAGCTAAACGCAGGTGCTAAACAATTTAACTAGTGAAAGGTAACTTGTAAATTATCCTGCAGACTCGACCCGTCGCGAGTGTGGCGACAACAACGGCGGCTGCGAGCAGATCTGTGAGCGGTCGGAGGTGGGCGCCTACCAGTGCTTCTGCTACACGGGCTTCCGGCTGCGGGACGACAGGTTCACCTGCGAGGGTGAGGCTCGCGTTGTGCCGCGCCGTGCCTTGTTTCGGGTCATTGAGCAGTGCGGGCATTTTGAAATTAAATTCCCATCGAATGAATATGGATTTGCACTGTTAGTCATCTGTTGTTTTTTGTGACTCGGTCTGTTTAAACATTTAAACATTTAAACATTTATTTACCACAAGTAATTT
>VOMN01051884.1:0-11537 GCA_014899125.1 Orchestia grillus | reverse complement strand
CAGGTGTTATGAAGCCATCACAGGTGTTATGAAGCCATCACAGGTGTTCTGAGGCCATCGCAGGTGTTCTGAAACCATTATAGAAGTTCTGAGATCATCACAGGTGTTTTGAGGCTATCACTGGTATTCTGAGGCCATCACTGGTATTCTGAGGTTATCACGGGTGTTCTAAGCCAACACAGGTGTTCTGAGGCCATCACGGGTGTTCTGAAGTGGTGTTCTGAGGCCATCACAGGTGTTCTGAGGCCATCACGGGTGTTCTGAAGCCATCACTGGTGTTCTGAGGCCATCACGGGTGTTCTGAGGCCATCACTGGTGTTCTGAGGCTATTTCGTGCGTTTTGAAGCCATTAATTGGCAATTTAAGGCATTCTGAGGTCTGGCACGACCATTCAAGGAGGGCTGAAGCTGTTGAAGGCATTCAGAGGACAACGTAAGCCAGTGAAAGCTGCATGCAGCTATCCTCTGTAGGTCCTTGAGGCTGTTGAGGTCTTCTTTTAGTGCTGCGGGAGGAAGTTGAAGAAAATTCTGGTTCTTTCATTTTGCTTGGGTGAGAGAAAAAGCAGCTCTTGCCCAAATGCTGATTAATATGTATATTTCAAATGAAATCTACTGTCTATTAATTGAAAATTGTTATCGTCCAAGACTGTTCGCCTGTGCGTGACTGCTCTCCTATGCATGACTGTGTCGGGAGTTTAAATAAGAAATGAAAACTTTTTCACCCATACGACAATTTCGTATTCGTTTTTTTTTAATTTCTGTTTATTACAATGTCGCCATTGTGGGTTGGACGTACGGCCGCTGTAGTTAGTACGAGCGATGTTTAAATATTCTTAAACATGGTATAAGACCGGCATAAACATGGCACAAAAACTGTTTAAAGTCTATAACACAATGTAAACAAGGTGCAAAAATGATATCAATCTAGTGAAAACTTGTATAGACAAGTTCTACAAACGTTATAAACAAAGTGCATTTAACTAGGAGCAAATAAATCATGTAAGCTAGGGTGAACTAGGCTGAAACAGGATGCAAATAATGTATGAATAAGTTATAAACAAAGTACGATCAAGGTTCACGGAGAAGGTGAGCACAAATTATGTAAATGAAGGATAGACAAAACACATAAACAACGCATAATGAAGGCAGGAGCAGAGTATCTAAACATTGTAGGGTACAAATTAGACACAAACGAGGTAAAACCAAAGCACACAGGTGACACACATACAATTCATGAAAAATACCCAAACAAAGTGCAAACTAGACTCAAACGAGGCAAAAGGAAGAAGCACAAAGAACACAGAACAGAGGAATAAAAAATACACTATGTGCAAACAAAACACAAACGAGGCAAAAAACAAGAAAAAACAGCACACAATCAAGGCGTAAAAACTACGCAAACGAGGCAAAAACAAGGAACAAAAACAGCACACAATCAAGGCGCAAAAAGTACGCAAACAACGCGTAAGCAGTACGCAAACGAAGCAAAAACAAGGAGTGTGCTGGATCCAGATCACGAGCTCATCATTCTCGACGGCTTCCCGGCCAAACTTAGAGGAAACAATCTGCCCGATACATTATGGAAGGCATTTTGCCGGGGCAGCTGCAGCTGGAACGCTTGCTTTTTGGCAGTTGCGGCAGGGCTTTTGAGACCATCCATAAAGCTGCTCCTTTCCTGTGTAGAAATATACGCCGCATCTGAATTTACTTACAGTTCTTTTATAGTCGTAATGCGCTCCTCTAAAGGATACAGGGCCGTTTTACAGCGGTGTACAGTACTTGTGTAATTTTACTGCTTATAAGTAGTGGCACAGGGCCGTTTTACAGCGGTGTACAGTACTTGTGTAATTGTACCATGGGTGTACCATGAATGTGCAATGGATGTACCATGAATGTACCATGGGTGTACCATGGGTGCACCATGGATGTACCATGGGCGTACCATGGGGCCCAAAAAAGCTCGTAAAACTATATTCTGGTGTAATAAATGAAGAAAAGGAAATAATAAATTATTTTTTTAGCATCAAGCGAGAGTGTCGCTGCTCCTTTGAGGCTATGTCAATTTTTTCCAAAATATCGAAGAGAAAAATTTTGATGGAGAAATTTCCAATTGAAAACCTAAAACTCGGACAAAAAGCGTTTACCTAAAATGTAAAACTCGATCAACACTTTGACTGCGACGTGCGGCATATATGGTACACGCGATCAACCAACCTAACGTAACGAAAGCACTAACATATATGAATACAGGTTTTCAAGTTTTCATAAAATATGTGTTCATTACTCGAATAAGCTAGTTTGGTTTGGGGGGAAAATGAATAGGATAACCAAATCTCTGACAGCAAAATCCTTCAATTTCAAACTCCTAGCGGAAATTTTATCGACATGAAATATTTGCTTGGAGGAAAATCGCAGTCAAAGTATTAAAAAATCCAATAACCTATGATTTGAACTCGAAAAAAAAACATCTCTAACTTTAAAGTGAACATTCGCATAGAATATCCTTAACCTACAACGTAAAATTAGATCAAAACTTCTTTTAATTCTACTACTAAGACTCGAAGAAAAAGTCCATAACTTAAAACTAAAAACTCATAGAAAATATCCGTAACCTAACTCATAAAACTAGATTAAAACATCCTTTAGTTTGGAGATTAAAACTCAAAAAAGAAATCCTGACTTAAAACCTAAACCGCGCAGAAAATGTCCTATACCTAACCCGTAAAACTAGGTTAAAACATCCTTTAATAATTTGCCTCCGAAGTGGGTCATATGTATATGGTACACGCGATCGTCTAACCTAACCTAATGAAACCAAAGCACTGTCATGTATATATACCAATTTTCGAGTTTTCGTCAAATTTATGTTCATGAATCGAATAAGCTAGTTCTGATTAGAAAAAAAAATTAGCAGAGTAACTAAATCTGTGAAATCAAAATCCTTCAGATTTAAATTCACAGTAGAGATATTTGTCGGCATGTAATTTTACCTGTGTGGAGAATCGTAGTCAAAGTGTTGACTCAAAACTAAAAGCGAGCAGAAATTTCCTACGGGCGTCGACTGCCCTCAACGCCATTCAATATGTTTGGGGTCATTTTTGTTCCGTTGAAAATAGAAAACTAACATCGGACAAGCTTTCAGTGTGAGCTGGTCATCGAAGCATGATCGCCCCATGCTTTCTGAGCTCTGTTCATTGATTAAATGAGAGCGAATTGTATTTTTCTGCATGAAATCACCGTGCATGAACGATATCTGCTCGTGAATAATGGAGAAAGTGCGGTATTTTTTTAAAAAAGGTTATCAAAATATGAAGTTTAGTAACCTGCTTTCATAGAAGTACCGATTCAGTCTTCCAGTGCTCAAAGTTTTTCGCAGCCCCATGGATGAATTTATAAAAGTAAATAATGAAAACGTGCTCGGGAGCGCACCCCATAGAGTATTTATATACTCCAGCTGAAAAGATTGACAGGTTTTGAGTTAAGAATTACACAGCTCGAACGTTTGATGAGAATCCAAAAGCATTTATTGCGAGATGTTTGATGACCGATTCTGCTTTTTGAATTAGTTCCATGCCCCTTTCTTTGATTTTTAGCCAACAGCTCGAGACCTGAAGCTCAGCTTTTTCATTTAGTTTCAAGCCTGCGATTTAAGGAAAGAAGAGAGGGCGTCGCACCAAATCGGGTTTCAACGAGCAAAACTTGTCAGCAAATCGAGCCAACAAATCTTTGTGTGTGTCAAATACACAAAGATTTGTTGACTCAATTGTATGCATTTGTGTGTGTGTTACAGTTAACGGGTATCATGACGACGGCTAAGTTAGTTATTGAATAAAGATCTTTTCAATGACTCAGCCTTCACGTAGAACAAAATTTTCAGTGTTTTGACTTTCACGGAGAATAAAAATTTTATTTATTTAAGTTTCCCTTAGAATAAAATTCTCATTGTTTGAGGAGAGCTGTCAGAAAAATATAGAGGGCCTTCGATTCATCTTCTCCTTCACCTTAATCCACAAACTCCTGCCATTTTTCCCCTTTTTTCTAACCATTTCTCGTCGCAACAGCTGCCCCCTATATTTCCTGAGAGCTTCAGCAACGGCGCAGAATATTCACTCGGTTCATTTCTACCCTCATTCCCTCCCTGAAAACTTCCCGCCAACATCCAAATTTTGTTTCTAGCTCTCCAGAGGGATTGCTGCTCAAAAAGCTTCAATCTATCACAGAACGCCGTCTCTCACTGCCCAGTTTTAGACTCCCGTTGCACTAAATGTTCTTCTTACTCTACGCGTAATGTTGCGGGCGTTGCGAGGTTTTTTTAAGAATTTTTTTGTCTTATGGACTTCAGTAACTTTGAATCACGTTCAGGACCTTGTGTAGAGATCACCTAAAACATTTACGTGACATGCGCGAAGGTTTTATGTTACGGGATTAGCAAGCGCGTACAAAAGTCTACATTTAAGTAAGGTGCTTAGAATGCATCTTGGTGTTTATAGTACAGAGTACTCATTCAGGTAATTAGCAGTCCTTAGTTTCAAAAATATGCCCAAAGGGGAAAAAAACGTTTTCCATTATAGTGGTTTTTCGATGATTGGCCGAACGTCGTCATAATTTTTATGTTGATTTGTGGGTAGGAAATGAAGCATAAATACTATACAATTACCTACAATTGACGATTCTTTTTTAAATCCTAATTTTTGCCTGCTGCAACTGGTGCTGCGTGTTCTGTTGCAACATTCCTGTGGCAACTGATACTGGGTGTTCTGTTGCAGCAACATCTAAAATCCAGTATCCAGAATCCAAAACCAGCATCCAGAATCCAAAATCCAGTATCCAGAATTCAAAGTCAAATATCCAGAATCCAAAATCCAGTATCCATGACCCAAAGATCCAACGTGGTGTTTCAAAATTTTACAATCCAAAATTGAAATTCCCAAATCCAGAATTCATAGTCCAAAATTCAGAGTCTAAATTCCAATATCCAGAATTCAGAAGTCGAGTCCTTATCTATCGGGCTGAAGCCCATTTGTGGCTCTCAAGTCCCTCTCAGGAGACGGTTTTTTGGGGGTGAAGCGAGCTTACCTGATGCAGGCCTACTGCATCGTCTCCATCAAGCTGATGCAGGCCTACTGCATCGTCTCCTTCAAGCTGATGCAGGCCTACTGCATCGTCTCCTTCAAGCTGATGCAGGCCTACTGCATTGTCACCATCAAGCTGATGCAGACCTACTGCATTGCCCCCATCGAAACAAACGGAAAAATATATGTCCAAACGAATTCATGAAAGCGAAGTAAACACTCCAAGATTACTCGGTAGACTTAACTTTTGTTTCCACCCCGAAGGTAATCCTCGCTCGGTAATCCTCACAAAGTAATCCTCACAAAGTAATCCTCACACGGTAATCCTCACACGGTAATCCTGGTCCGGTATTTTCGAAATGAACAAATTAAGTTACAAACACTAAAGCAGCACTTTCCAACTGTGGCCTATTAGCGTTCCACGATTACATGTAGTGGAGCACGAACGAGGGTTTTTTGCAGGTGAAAAAATTCCTAAAATGGTGAAGAGATCCCCGACACAACAGTGGAGCATCTCAGATGGAGATGAAGGCGTCCGCACTCAGTGACTCAAGAAGCTTGGGAGGTAAATAGTAATTAAATATAATGTTAAATTTTCCTTCTGCATAGCCGTGAAGGCCATTGGTGCTTACACCCGATTTGTGTAGCATTAACCAGGGCCAAGTGATTACACCGCGTCATGGCTTTCCGAAATAGTTTTATGACGCTGGGACTGTGCACCGAAGAAACACCAAAATGTCAGACTTAAAATCCAAAAACTCATCATGAAATTCTCGGGTATGTATTTTGAAAACATGTCTCCTTTACTTGCGCATTAATGACGCTTCAGGATATCCGTGATGTCAAGTAACATCGTACGACACGGAAGCCCCTCTCGTGGATCCCAAAGGGTTCTGGGAAGGGCCTTCCCAGGACATCTGAAAACGTCTCATCTCACGGTAAGCCTACTGTGGGCAGTGATAAAAACGTCGCTCGTCCCTACGAAACGCGAAGGGAAATATTTCGCTTAGGATTATGTTGGTACGTGTGAATAAAATTCCTTTCCGAAAAACCTTCAAAATTGGAAAAGTCGGATACGTTTATTAGACAATTTAAAAGTTAGGGGCTTCAACTACCCTACAACGGTTTTAAAATGGTTTTTATTCAATAACTGAAGAGTTAGGGGTTTTAAATATTGGTTTTAAGCCCGTTATCGCCCACCATGCTCTGACGTGAAGCAAGAATATTCGAGCCTAAGTGATATTCACACGCCTTTGTTTGAGAAAATTTTCCTTGTGTTGGAGCAGTCGGTATTTCTTGAGAGCAAAAGTGCGCTGAAACACCGCGAAAGGAGACCCACAATACCTCTATAGCTCACGGAAAAAAACTGATAAAATGCTATATTTCAGGACTAAAAGGCGGCTCCGGGAGAGAGAAGCCGGATAAAAACACCGACAATTCATTTCGACGAGCCGAAGACCGGAATAAAATGGGCAACTTTTACGAGAGGGTCTCCCTTTGCTCAGTAATTTGGCTCGATATTTTTGCTATATTAAGTGCTCTCTCGTATTCAATGTCTAAAATTACGAAGAGTTTTCGTGAAGTTTGCATTGCCTGAGTGGGCCAGGCGGGCTAATGTCCATTTCGAGCCAGGAGCTCTGAAGGAGAGCTGTTTTGCTTCTTGCTAGACTCCAGCAGCTCCTTCAGCTGAAGCATCGCAACTTCAGCGCTGTGGTGCCGATACTCAGCTGAGACATGACAGACTTTTGCAGATGTTAAGAGAGTAAACGTTTTGACTACGGGCTATTTATCACAGACTTTCGTGCATTTTGGCACATTATATCCTGATAGACAGAAATAATCGCGCATAGTAGCTGCCACACTTGTTTAACAACGAGGGCTTAGCGTAAATCTGACTTACGGAAGCTCAATTAACTATTCAATTTTAGTTAGCGGTTACTGTTCCCATGTTAAATTGCCGTGCATAAATCAAGGGAATTTCCTCTTAGCGAGGAAGCATTATTTCACGAAAGGTTCGTCCTTTCAACCACGAGGTCTTAATTCAACAAGCGTACATAATTTCAGTAAGGGGGCTTCTATTTCTGTTGAGAACGACTTCGATTCGTCGCGTTTTCACTACGTTTCTGGTTTACGTGCCTCAAAAAAAAAGTAACGATGAGATTGGGAGGGCAAAAGATTTCGGAAAGCTTCAGCATTGCTGCGTCTGCACTGAAAGTCACTTATTTGAAAAGGGATCGAAAAAGAAACCCTGAGCACTCAGATGTAAGCAGCTTACGCGCCGCCACCTGAGTACGAGGGGCACTCGCCCATTTCACCTCTGAAAGCTCACTGCTTTCCGCTGAGCGTAAACAAATTTTTTTGACTCGTTTTCCGTATTTTTATTTCATGTGAAAATTATTTTAATGTGAAACATCAGAAATAACAAGAAAACAGTCAAGATTCTGTCCCACATCGAGAAGACAACGAATGCTATAAAATATGAAGTAATTTCATTTATAAATCGTTTTAAAGAGTGCATAATAATGCAGTTCTCATTAGACCACCATACATCCGAGAAAAATATTCATGGTTTTAATTCCTTTTAAGCAGCTTATACCATGAAATACTACTCAGAATTAGAACGTTGTGAAAAAATGGTCGAAAAATTCGTTCTGTCCCCGCATACTTTTTAAGAAAACCCGCTTAAATTGAGATTCAACTCCTCTATGCTCAAATTTATACGGAAATGGCTAGGTGTAACATGATGTATTTTCATAACATTTTAACAGTTATGAAATATTGAAAATAACTGGAAGCGAAGCATTTAGGTACCTCAGTCTCCGACTCAGAAATTGTGCATAGAAATCTACACGTAATTCGCCATGTTGTCGTGGCGCTGTCCCTCCGACTGCGGAGCTATGCCGGCCACGCGCTGTTGCATCGGTGTTTTTCAAAAGCGATGTCTTTCATGAAACCTATATAAAAAGTTTTTCTAAAGCCTACATGTGTAAAACAAACGCGAGCTTTAAAATGCAACGTTGTGTCAGAATTTCAAATAAATCGGCGAAAAACTTCCAGAGATTTAAGATTTTGCACACAGGAGCATTTATATTTTTATTTATATAGAAGAAGAATTAAAATTGACTAGAAGCGCCCCCGTTACGCCAGGTCCCAGACTCAAAAATGCACATACGTACGTACGTGTCCACATATAACTCGGCATGTTTTCATAGAGTCATAACAGCAGGGAAGAATTTAAATTGATTTGAAGCGGGGCAGTTGAATCAAAAGCAACTCCCGAAGCGTTTGCAAGTCTGAAAGAGCTCCGCGGCACAAACGGGGGCAGGCGTTTAATAAAGCGCTCCTCCTGACAAGAGCTTGTTCAGCTGTCAGCATTTTGCGTGAAAACGTTTTTTTTTATCAAACTTGAATGGTTTTTGAAACCCTCCTGCAGTTTAATTATTAATTTTTCAAGACGAGACGCTCGTATTTTTTTGTTTAACTGGTCCGTTTTTTAAAACGTCGTGGCATATCAGACTGTAGTGTTGTGTTTTTGAGAGGTTTGGCACAAGGGGAGCAGCAACAACTGCCGGCAAATGCAGCAATCGTAGAGTTCCTTCGAGCTGCAATCGTCATCAAAGTCGCTGCGCTAAAGAAAAAAGTCGCAGCATCGGTGAACTGTTTAGCCTGCTGTGTGTGAATTATAAATTAGAGCTGCAATGACTCGCTTCTGCTGCCGGAACTCGATACATCTAGATACAGCTGCAACAACTCGATACAACTAGATACAGCTGCAACTCGAGACAGCGCTATTTCGATACAGCTGCAACAATCTACTTAACGTCGAATACCGTCACACTGATAAAAATGATCACTTAAATTTATACTTTCCTTTCTTATAATTAAGCAGTTTACCCCTAATAAATGAATTATTTCCGTGCTAAAAATCACCTTGATAATTGTAAAACAAATGGAAAATGAAATTGTTATTTCATGTTTAAAAATTTGTAACATCTAGTGGTGGGACGAGCTGCTACGTGTAGGAGCCTGAAAGTGACCTCACTTCATTCACTACCAGTCCAACTTTTTCGCGCGGCATCTGTAATTTTGGCCGCCCAAGCGTAGATATCGGCGCCTAGGCGACCATTTTCGCCGCCCTTAACGCTGAAATCACCCACTGATTTTGTAAGCAATCCTACATTGTGAAACATTTGTGCAATTTAACAATGATTCAAAAAATTATTCCCCTCTTCGGATTCGATTTTAATCAATAGACACGATTGATGATAAATTTAGAAAATTCAAATCGTTGATGCACATGAAACAATTCCCTTGTTTTGAAGAACGTGTCTAACTATATTGCTAGAGTTACTTGTCATATGCTTAACGTTTAAGTAGGTTTCAACTCCTAATTAATGTTGTGAAGGTTGAAGAATAGCTTAGAATATTTGAAACTGAAAATCCTGCTTTACGTGAGACTACGATCGTACTGGCAGGTATGGTTATCAGGATTGAATAATTTTCATTACTGTGGTAGTTCCTGTTTGAATGACTCGCCAGTCAGCAGCATTCGCACCAGCATTGGGGAGAAGCGAGTTGCAATTAAGTGCGTAGTACGATCAGAATGAGTGCGTAATACGATCGGAGTGAGTGCGTCGTACGATCAGAATGAGTGCGTAATACGATCGGAGTGAGGGCGTAGTACGGTCGGAGTGAGTGCACCTAATCAGCGTTAGGAGGTGGGAATTTACTCATTGTGTAGAAATTTATGCATCGTAGGCGTACCCGTTTGGAGAAAACGCATCAGGTGCAGAAATTTACTCATTTATTTATTTATCAGAATATCGGGTGTACAAAAACATCGGTGCACAAATTTACGTATTTACTTCTTTATTTATTGGAATAAAGGACGCCCAGGGTCCATGTTGTAAGGTGTATAATTCGAAACTTCCGCTAATTATTTTTTCTCGTTAATTTAAGCGAAGCATTGATAATGCGCGTTGCTTAAGCACGCAAAAGCTTTGCTAAATAAATAATTAAAAAAACAGCGGATGTTTCGAATGATACACCTGACAACACTTACTTTTCTCAGTGTATAACTGATCGCAGCTTCACCAATGGATTAAAATAACAAGTACAGTCATAATTTATCGCAACTGCAACCACAGATAAAAAAGATGAGTCCTGCCTCATCAATAGCACCTGCCTAGAGCGTAGCTCTCAGTGGCACTGCCAACCAAGAGCGCTAAGCCGAGATTAGGTCTATTTTAACTACGCTTGACGTGCTGAATATATGAAATACATGTTTCGATTAACTCATTCCTACCTAAAAATATTCCATTCTCGTCTGTAGGGAACGGTATCTCAAATCTCGGAAATGAATGGGTGCTTTGTGCCGTATTGTACTTGTACTCCAAACAAATCTAATTTAAATTCATTCATTAACATTACAGTCTTTTATCTACAATCACATATGTATTTCGTCTCACTAAAGGATTACGTAGAACATGGTGCCGTACAAGATCTGGCTACACTGAAGGGGATTTCGACAACACCAAGACTTCTATTTCTCCCGTTTTAGAGATACTTCCTCATTGTTTATTCAGAGTGGACAGTGAGTCTTAACTAACTCCGAGAGCAGAAATCATTCTGGAGGACAGACACTTAGTTGCATCCTTCCTTCTCCTGAGCTCAAGTTGAATTCTTTTTCAAACTTGTTGAACTTTCAAGCTAATTAGAACTTGAAGCTTGAGAACAGCAAGGCTCACTTCTCAGGCGCGTCGTTGATAATTATATATATATATATATGTATATGTGTGTATACACATATGTATAATCAACCACGCACCGGCGATAATTGCGATAGGGCGGCCAAAGCTATGCATGATTATGGATGCTCCGGCGATAAAGTTAGACTGGGAAGTGCGGTGCAAAAATATCTAGAGCACAAATTCTTAACCTTAAAGTGATAAAGCGCATTGTACGTGGGTGAGAACAAATAACTTTCCGAGCTTGTAATTTTAGTGAATTTCTGTGAGCAGTGTGCCTCTATGTACCACATATTGATGAGAATTTGATGACATAAATTTGATGGGATCATAACGTACAGTGCTAAAAGGAGAACCCCAACTCTTCTTCTGTTGTCGGAACCTCTGGATACTTAGCAACGTGCATTCAAATGTTCTTAAACTCGTTCAAATCCTCTCAAAAGATGTTTTAGTCTCTTCAAACAATATTTAAATCTTATCGGAAAACGAATTCGTCATTCCGTTAAAGCATTCAGTAGAAAAATGAACATATGGTCTTCTCTGCTGAGCAAAAATATCATTTTAACGTCGGAAAGGCACACACACACAGGCATCACTTGAATATTCTCCTACTCTTGGTTTTAACTCCATTAAATATTTGCAAAAACCGTCTGTATATCCTGGAACAAATGAAATAAGAAGATTACGATCAGATTTTGGCAGCCAGGCGTGTTGTAGAA
>VOMN01051881.1:0-42237 GCA_014899125.1 Orchestia grillus | reverse complement strand
CCTGACAGGCACACCTCACACGCACCTGACAGGCACACCTGACAGGCACACCGTTGGCTGCACCAACAGGGCTGACACAAGGCGTCCACACGGCCCCCAAAGTCCGCCTCGCGTACACACCCGCCGCCCTGCAGCAAAGCTTACGCTTGAAAGACGTCCCAGGCGCTGCCTTTTTTTCCTTCGGAAATAAATCGCCCCGAGGTAAAACTTTGTGGCGGGAGATAAGCCCCGAACTTGTAAATATAAGATGCGCGTATTTAGGGAGGCCGCCGCGCTCCACTGGAAAGATAAGAAAGCGTTATAAAATTTCGAGCTTCGCTCTGCGAGTGTTACTAGAGCGTCGCTTGCAGGTGCCTTTAAAAATACGTGTGTTCAGGTTTCACTTCGGATACTGAATTTCGCGTTAACGGATTGGGTCATTTTTTATTTTACAGAAGTTTGTCCGTTAGCTCCTTTTAGTTTTTTAATTTTTCTTCATGGGCAGTTCTTGTGAAACTATTAAATGAAATGAAGTCTGACACTCGAATTCATCAAAGCATTTGGCAAATCGTATTTGTGGAAAAATGTGATAGAGACTCGACAGAGAATGAAGGTTTATAGAGTTTCCTTCATTGGAAGTTGAAAACTTACATTTAGTTCACTGCACGCGACCAAAAAACGTAGAATTTTTCGTTATGAACACGATGCCTAAAACGGCATGCTCTTTGCAGGACAGTGCTTGAGCAAAACAATGGAAAACGGCGCTTTACTGGAACCATTTAAATCACGATGTCATTTTTTACTGGACTTTGCTCAAAGGTGTTCGGAGCAGGAAACAGCTTTTTTATGATGCTTTCGGGTTGGTTAACGTAAGCTGTCAGTCTTTGTAATAATTTCAGTAAACACAAGCGACAAAATTTGGACTTTTTTGTTTTCAGAATATCAACTTCTGTGCGTAGTGCGATGAATGGTGCATCCCTTTTCGAAGATACAGGCCTACTGTGCGTGACATGCGTGATCCTAAAACATTTTCCATTTCAAATTTCGGTCACGCAAAATTTGTTAAAACTAGGCGGAATTCAGGAAATGTTAGCGTTTATTTAAGGGGCTTGAGGACTCTTTTCAGAACCAGCAACACGGTGCTCTAATTGTAGCTCTCTTTTACCTGCACGCGTTCAACAATTAATCATGAACGTTAACTGATCGCGCTCGTCCCGCTGGTCTATCTCCCCATCATGCAGCGCCGGCGCTGGGACTTTGGTCTTATCTCAAGCGAAAGAAAACAAAAATGAGATAAATTCAACTGGCGTATCCGTGATACGCACGTAAGATGTAACCTTGAGCCTCGTACAGCTCTGGCAATGTAGGAAGCAGAACTGTCTGATGCACTCGTCGTATTTTTCAGGTTAGAGGAAAAGCAAGGAGAGCTGTTACATGATCCGCATTTCCGTGCTTCCAACACGTCCCCAACAAGACTCATGAGTTGTGCTGAAGAATGACTACTAAACTAATTTAAGCCCTCGTAAAATGATGGTAAATACACAAAGGAGTGGTGAAGCCTGGGTGGAATAATTTCAGTAGTCAGTATTTTTTGCTTTCAGAAAGCTATATAGATGTCACTTCACGCTCGTGCATATGCACTGGACTTCGTACGCCCGCCTGTTAGTTCAGTTTGACACTTTAACACTTTCGCCGCCACGAGTGCGTCGAGTGGTATTTTGATAGTGTCAGCTTACCTAAGATTAATATATAACTACGTTTAAATTGCGGGACTAACTAAATCAATGAAGCTAACATTCATGGTGGCAGCGAATGTGTTAATATCGCATTTTGTTTCTTTAAGGATTATCTTCAGGTGGTCTGAGCATATAACGGCTTTTGTACTGTGGAATCATAACGCAGAGTTCAGTTTATTCAACATCCTGCCGTATAATAAAACACAGTTGTTGTTTACCCGCTTGGTCGCTTGCTTTGTTGTTCGATTGGTCTCTCTGTCCTCTTATTAGCATTTTCATAATTGAATATAACTGTTAGGGTAATTTTATTCAATGCGTATGTGTGACAGTGGGACTTATGCACGACGAAATTGACTTTCATCTCATCCAGCCGCGCTGATATGCACCATTGTCGTAGACGGGACACTGAGTATGGTATCGAATAATGAAAATAATCTAAAGGCATTTAAATGTTTCATGATTTATAATAAGATGGGATAGTATTGTATTTTGCTCAACGTAACTTGGTTATGAATATTGATTTCAAAGGAAACTATGTCAAACATTTGTGACTCATTTAGTGCCTCTCTGGGAAATTATAATTCATATGAAAAGTACGCATAGTAATCCGAGTCATTTTTGAGGAGGGAAGTGTACCATCGTATGTAAAATAATCACAGCATCCGACACAAGCTAATTAACCTATATTGTTCGTGGGTTCTCTTCCATAAAATTCCACGGGTCCCAAAAACGTTCCGTTTTGAAACGAGAACACTAGGGCGTGGTTTGTAAATTGTTCACATGATTAACAACTAGTGAAATTTATTCGCGACGCTAGTCGTTCTTTTCTGCAACACCCCACCGAGCTGGGCTCATCATCGTGCTAATTAGGCCGGACACCGAGTTTATTGCCCGGTCAACCAATAAAACACAGAAGTAGAACTTTGGGCGGGGCTGCCTTCGAGTGAGGAAATTTACAGGCCTCGTGTTTCAGAAATCCTTGCAAAATATAACTCTTTCCGCTCAGTCACCCTCGCCACATGCTAGCCTCGACCCGGACTTGGCTGTGCGGGGGAAACGGATCGTGGGAATTTAGGGTGGTGGGTTTGGGACCGGGGTTTTATAGCTCATCGTAATTACTGACTTGAAATTAAATGTGAATGTCAAGCAAAAGTGCAGGAGTAAGTTTGTTATATTTCTAAATTTATTTCAAGCCCGTTCATAAAAGTAACACAAATCTGCAAAAAAAGGAGGTTACCTTCCGCACTAGGACATGAATCGACATAGGAAAACATAATTTATAAAACATTCATAATATTCATATCATGCTTTCATGCTGATACTTGCGTCTTCCTTACCTTACCAATTACTCCAAATGTATATTCCTAGAGGGAAAGTTAATAAGCACATTGGGTTTATCCTGTCCTGAATAAACTAGCGGAAACGCGTTTCCCCCGAGTCTCTGTTGGAGATTAATTCTTCAAAAATGATTAAATATCTTGAGCAATCCCCCGCAAATTCAGCGCCCGGGAAACGTGGAAGCTTTTATAATATCCTGCGTGGTGATGCTGACAATGCCATGTTCAGAGTTCCTGCTACCTCCTTCACTCATTCATTTTTGACTGCTGATTGCACTCTACTTTTAATCAGTAATCCAAGTTCCAACAAATATGCTCTAAAAGTGGGCCAAAATTCAGGCATACTCATATCTTTTCTGCAGAAAATCATTGTTGATTTTATAGGCAGACAATGAAGCACTTATTAGAGGCCTAAATTGCCGCAAATTTTTGTTTCAAGTATTTTTTATTGAACAATTTATTACATGCTTTGTGCCACAAGTGTTGTACTTCAATTTTGTGCTATTGCGTAATTATTTATTAGAATTATTTGGGTTATGATGTTATTTCTATTGAACACTTCGCATAGTAGTGTTCGTGAAAGACGGTTTGCTGTCATTTTATTCTGCGCTCGAACCCTCCGTTTAGCTCACGATAACCTAACCACAGATCTCTCTTAAGGACTTCCTCGCGATTATCCTGCAACATTGTGCGTCTGTTCGATCGTATGCGCCACATCGACTAAGTGATTTTGTCAAATTTCGTCTCACAAAACATGAAGGACGAATAATTTTCCCCCAGCGCTGACCATAGCATGTTGAGTTGATGCCTACTGTATTTTATCAAAGGTGCTGAACACACAGGCCGTTCTTCCGTGCTGGCCGTATTGTTGCGATGGCCGTACTGCCGTGCTGGCCGTACTGCCGTGCTGGCCGTACTGCCGTGCTGGTCGTACTGCCGTGCTGGCCGTAGTCTCAATGTGTGTCGTGCGGAATAAGTTACGCTGGTGCCAGCTCGCGGACGACATCAATAGGTGGAGTACCTACAGCTATATTCATGAGTTTCATTATACTTGAGCAACTGTATTCGCTTGTCACTTTAATACAATCTTAAAACTCCTAATATCAAAACAATATAAAAAAGAAAAGAACTTTTATTAATTCCAACACGTTTAACCGTTGGGTTTTCAATGCCTTACAGCTACTGGCGTGGTGAGGGATGTGAGGAATGTGTGGTTTAAGCTTCCTTTTCCTAGGGAAGTACTCCCTGGTTACGTGAAATACCTTGCCTGAGCCGGGACTCGAACCCTAAACGTCCCGGTTGCGAGGCCATCACGCTTACCAGTACGCCATGGAAAACAATCCTAAAATACAAGGAATTTCGAGTGAGGCAGTGGCCAGTTACATTGGAATATTTCCGGTTTCTTTAGAACAACAGTCTCGGACTCTATCGAGAGCGCGCCAGCACGCAGGGATGACAGGGCCGACGGCCGTGGTGACAGCGGAGTTTGCCTGGGCGCCTCCGCCGGCGGGGCCCCTCCCAACGCTACGTGCCTTCGCCAAAATTTGTTTCAAGCCCGTGGCGACTAGCCTGTCTCTGCTAAATTTAGTGGCCAATCAGAAATACGGTGCGGTGCCAAATGAGGAAGCTTGAGCTTAAATTCAGGTCAAATTTGATATCTTGTGATAATTTGATACCATATTTAAAAATGTGGCGCTGACCTTTGTGCTAAATCTAAAATCTTGCGTTGAATCTGGTGTTTAACAAAATTTTGTCCTGAACTTGGTTTCAGATCCGAAGTCGTACTCTAAACTTGGGGCCAAATCCTAAATTCTCCGAAATAACGTCAACACCATGAATTGCCATGCTTCCAAATGTCATTACTTTCGAATTTAAGGTAAAGACTTAACATTTACAAACGTCCGAGTTTCATAAATCTTTTCGCATACAAAAAGCTTTTGTTTGAGATATTTTGTCACCGGTTTTGGCAGACTGGGAGGCCCAGGAATTCGATATCGGTGGGAATGATTTCAATATTGAATGCGTGCACTAATGAGGCACTTCATCGAGGCTCAGCTGATCAACAAGGCCGTCAGCCTCGACTTTGATCTTTAGAAGGACAAGGCCGAGGGAATGTGAAACAATGAACTTCCGATCACTTCTGATTCACCGTGAAGCAGGCCACCTCAATGGCATCAACATAAAAGCATTGTGGTGAGAACAATGTTATTTTTCGTTGACACAAGGCGAACCTTTCTGCCGTAAAAGGCGTACTGCCGTAAAAGGCGAACCTTTCTTCGCGGGTTCATGTCATCAGGAGCCACTCATCAAAAATGTCCGTTTTTTAAATGGTTCGACAAAGTTTGGGCATTTTGATGTTCTGATGGCTTCCCAAATTAGTTCTGAACCAGTTTAAATGATTGAATTTATTTTTGGGTGATTGGTGGAGCACACTTCACAGGAGCCTGGTGTTAAACTGTTTGATAATTCATATTTTTCAACAATCACACGTGTTATACAAAAGATGAATTAGCGCATTCAAACAGATATTCAGCAGCCCAGAGCAAGATCGTAAGTTTTATTGCAATGAATAAGCTCTTAACAAATATTCCCTTGTATGCAAGGCAGCTGTAATTCTGCTTCTCCACCACCTCAAAAAACAGCTCCGCAGCTGCTCGGTGCCTCCTTCAAAACGGTTGTATCTGTAAATGCTCGTACGCTCGATTTCATATAATACAAGCAGGAGCTCATATAATCGCCCTATAGGAACGAGCCTGGCACAGCGCTCCTCATGCTGCTGCCTAAAATGCATGAACTACTTTCGTGCAGCATTTCCTCATCAATATGCACAGGAATTAGGAAACGTAGATTGTCAATCAAAATAGTGGCTGGTATTCTTCCGCTTCCTACATTCCATTTTCTCTTATTCACGTTATTTCATTTTATAATCATTATCTAGAGAATTATTTTTGTGACTGTAAAAAAGAACAATATTAGCGGCCATGGTGCACGTCCTTTGTTACTGCGTGCTTTAAAGCGAAGCTGCTCAAATTCTAACTGCCTGCATGAAAGTTTCGGTCTCGTCATTGTATTCCATTTTTGCTGTCCTTAACACTACATGATGTATTACTATTCAAATTTTCTCAGACTCTGGCACCAGTTGGGCTGCGGGTTGATCGTATTCTCAAAGGACTGCGCTGATTGCAGCTCGTCTCTCCAGCTGACTGCTCGAGTGCGGACCTCACTTAATGCTGAGTGATAATATTCCGAGGAGTGCAATTGTGTTAAAGTCAACGAAAGTGTTCCATTCAAACACAGTCGAGCGTTTGTTTCCTTATGTACAAGTTTTCGTAAGATACTGTTTTCAACGACTTTTCAATGAAATTGTGCTTAATATGAATTGAATTTGCATAAGTTATGAGAGGAAGTATTGCTTCGGTTTGGACCTATTTAATTATGGCCAGCGCAATAAAAATATCCAGCTATCGCCAACCGCCTTATTTACTTCATCTTGAACTTTGGTAATTCTACGTCTAGTTTTAATTGAATTTTGTTCCCGGTGAAATTGCGGTGCAGATCAAATGGAATTCCATGATTTTCTCTGGAATTATTCCTTCACTATTGATACATTCGGCTATAGTCAATACAATGAAGACGTCCTGCTACCTTTATTCCCCTTACCCTCGTTGGGGCGAAGTGGGGTGAGGGGAGAGAGGGATCAAGGCCGTGTTTGTTCAGTCCTAGAGCCGGGCCGTCGGTCATTGTAATAAACGCTGCAAAATCAACAGAGTTTCTCGATCCGCGCTGCTGCAGGGCCTCTAGTAGAGCATCTATATATATATGAAGAGCGTGTGCTGACAGCAATGTTATTGCAGGCGTCGAACAAAGATGAAGATCAACGGTTACTGTGCAAGAGCTTGGATAGTGCTTTGAAAGTGGTTGAAATTTGCGACCGTGCCATCAAGGGAACAGTTTATAATGCCATTGCAGCTCAGGGTGCTGAACATTAGGGCGTATTTCCTGCTAGTGGATACGCTGGAATACTGCATCAACAAAGGAAAAAGTAAGGCTAATATTGGTAGCATCTTCAAGGTTTGTGCGAAGAATGGGCGTGTTTTATGATGAAGCTAGAAACAAAGCTCCAGTCAAAATACATCACATGATATGTGCAATGGAGCGAAAGCTAAAGTATCGAAAGTAATTCCGTTGCATGTAATGACTTGGTTGATCAAAGCCTTGCGACTGATAACGTTTTACAGGCATTTCTAGGGTCATAAATGCTTATCATTATTCCCAACATTGCTCACACAACTACTCAACTTGCGAAGGCGGTGTAAGTCTTTGAAGGGGAAGCAAAAGTTTGCCGTCCCCGCTGCGCGTTCGTAAAAAGCCGAATAGGACTGGAAGTCTTTTGAAATCTCCTAAAAGTTTACGTGATGGGGGCCCACACGTAACCCAAAGATAAGTATGCATATTCGAGACTAAATTCGAGCATGGACTCACTGTACAACGATGTCAGACATCTCTGAATGTACTCAACCTGCACGAGAGTGGCACGTTCTCGATCAGCCAGCCGTACGATAACAGCTTGTCAAGTCGCTTCGATGGCGAAAATTCCAATTTTTTTGTTCAGAGCGATTCAATTTCTTCATGTCGTTTGCGAGGATATAAATCGGAGCTTGACAAGGATAAGAAAGGATTTCTTATCAGAAGATTCTAAGCTCAGTGGCATGAGGAAAGGAATTTCCATGAATATTACTGTGTTGTGTCTTCAAGTGATTTCCTGTAATCCATTTCGTAAGCGTACGATATTCCCGTCAATACTTCACACACAATTCTTGAGAACTAAATTCTCTAAATTTTTCTTAATTTCTTCTCACAAAATACCGTTGTACTCTGTTTTATTGAATAAACTACTGAAGCGACCAGTCAAAAATAATGGGACTACTATATTTACTCTATAAATGACTGATATTTCTCTAGCGGACACTGACGTAACCTTCTTCTCTCATGGTCTGACGGGCACTGAACCTAACCCCAAACCGATAAATTAAAAACCTTTTACAAGACGGTTTTTCTAAGCACTAGATAGTGCAGACTCATGTTAGAGGGAATAGCTAACATTACACATTTACCTTTTTTATATAGAGTTTGAATCAGGGCAGAACAACGGTGTCATTAATTATTCGGCCCTTTATTGAAAATCTGAGCTTACTTTCTTAAAACAGTGCTTCTCTCTTTCCGAAGTGATTAATTCATCATCACGATAATCGTACACAAAGTAACGTCGGACTTTGCATTTCCAGTGACGACTCTGGAAAACACGGCACGCATATCAAGCTTGCCTCGACTCCTCTGACACTGAGTATGAATAATTAAGCATGAAACCGTAATTTCAAACTCCTTTCCAGTGGCGGCATTTGAGGAAAAACGCCACTTATTAATCTTGGATATGATCCTCTTGGATTTCTGAATGTTTAAGTTGCACAGCGCAGGATTGGCCAGCCCCAGCTCCCCTGGTGTCACTGCCGCCTTTGCCGCGTAGTCAATGTTCCCCTCGGAGCGCACAGCCTTTTACTCGCTTCCCCCGATCTCGACTCAAAAGTATTACCCTAACAGTTGTTTTTTGTAGCCGTAACAGCGGATCATGCCGCACAAATCCGAGCTCGCTGTATTTCGAGCGTGGCTCGCAGGCGCAAGCTTTGCCACGTTCCTTCCCTCTCAGGAATGCCAATAATACGAATTTTTTTTACGCCTGAAAATAGTGCAACGTTCAAATATCTGTACGGTCATTTTGTTTTTGACATGAATGTCAAAAAATGATGTTTTCAACGTCGAGTGATATAAATTATTAGCTTTCAGTAAATGTGAGAATGTTTCTTCTGTTGTACCATAGCGTACTTACGTTTGTTCATTTTACATAGAGCTACATGTTATCATATATTGTATTTTTCTGAAGGAAATTCCTCTATCAGGCATAGAGTTGAATGTTCGCCAGAGCTGCGGTGGAGCAGCGCAAAACTTTGTTTCAGACCCAAAAACAGAACTGATTTATTAACTGTAGTTGTTTCACAGTTATCGTTCAAGTCAACACTGCTCACGATTTGTTCTTACGGACATTGAACAGCATTTGATTAAAACTTTTTTATGGAAGTTTGCTTTTACGAAGATTTGAAAAATTACGGCTGATATATAAAAAAACTTTCATGATTCATGAGAACTTTAATTACTCATTACCTACATTTTTTTGCTAACAATGAATATTAGAATAGCTTATACATGACTGGGTTAATAGGCTGAGAATTTTAAAGTTCTTCTTCTCATGAACCCATTGTTTTGCAAATCAATTTTAAATTTTTTCAATAGTAAAAATACAAATTTCAGTATCCCTAAATCTCATATGTAATTAGCGCAGAAATTAACACTCCGTTCTTATCTTCGCCTAGAAAAAATGAAGGGAGTCTAAAAAAAAAACTTGTTAAAGAAGTTTAGTCGCGAGATTTCAAGAAATTTCCTGGGGCACAGTGGCAACACTCCGTTAGGAAGAATGTCAACAAGCAATAGAAGATCATGGCAAATTCACAACACACAGACCTCACTGCCGCCGCACCTGCTACTCAAGACCGAGTCCCGACGCGCCGCCGCAAAGCCGATCTGCACAAAGGCGATTAGTAATTATTATTCCCTTCACAGAGAAAGACATTTTTATTCTTAACTTAAATATTGAACACACACAGTCAGTGCTCATGGGTACTGAAACTTTCCTTTTGTTATACTAGGAAGACCACGAGGTACGGTGTCTTGCTAGCGATGGAGAAATTATCGGTCGTTGCCGATGTGTTTGACGTCACGTCGCAATTCTTTGATCACTCCTCAATTGGCGGGGATTGTCGTACTTTGCTGCCAGCGCTGAAGTAATGGATCTAAAAAGTTTTATTGCGTTGCTTGTTATTCATTGTTTGCTCTCAACCATAAGTACCGTTCAATAGGGCTGTTCGTGTGATATTTTTTTGCAAGATATTGCAATACATTTGCATAATAGGTTAAGTTCATTGAGTTCTGTTCATCACAAATTTTAAAACAATATTTTTTGGATTCCCATTATATATTAGAAATTGAATATTCTTAACGTGTTTTTTCGTATACAACAGTTAGACTATCAGCACGTTTGTCGTGATCAAATTACGAACAAAGTTTTTATAAAAATTATCTTCTCTAATCAATCAACTATCACGTTACATGTCAGAAAGCTGAGAACCTTTTTCTGTGTTAAGAAATCAGCTCTCTTCCACCGCCACTTCTTTATCTAAGTGAACAACATCTCATCGCCCCAACGTACTGCAGTGCATGTTTTTTACAAGCATAGTAGGTCATTGCACCTGATACTAAGATGGTGTACAAAACTTTTATGAAGTAGCAAAAGAAGTACGTCTCTAGCTGCAGCTCATGGAAACACGTTAAAATAAAAGAAATAGAGATTACGTTTGTTGCTAGAATGAAATAAAAATAGAGGTAAAACGCATTAGAAGAATAGAAATGGAGGATGTATTTTGTAGCGAGAATTAAATAGAACTAAAACATGCTAAACTAAAAGAAATAGAGGTTGTGTTTTGTAGCGAGAATGAAATGGTGACACACAGACAGGAAAGTCAGCAGAATTCGCAAGAAAATTTTTCCTTTGTTAAGAAGCAAACTACTCCTACAATAACAAATTCACACATTTTGAAACTATTTCACTCGATTAGTGCAGAAGAAGGCTTGCTTTTTCCTCATGGAAAATATCGTCGTAAATTATGCAGATTTTTACGCCCCCCGCTTTCGACTCCGCGACGAACATTGAGTGCATGTCACCGAACATGCAGTAGTGCGGGAAGAAGACCTTGTAATTGCCACTCGATACCTTGTTCGATGCAATCAGAGGAGTTGTACTCGGGATGCTATCTCGTATAGTCAGCCCAAAGCTATTTTGAGCGAGTTTCTGCCCCTTCAGAGGGGTCGCAATTTTAAGAGGCAGAGGCTTGTCTGCTGAGCAGAAATATCGAACCCAAGATTTCTACCCCTAACACGACCTGCGGTGATTATGTATTCAAAATTTTTTAACTTATAATGTTGCTCTTCTCATCATCGTTTCCTGCTTAATAATTATCTCATATTTTATTGTTTTGTGTTGTAAAATAAACATGGCCAACCTTATTCTTGTGAGTTAAGCTAGACACAAATAGAACCTAAATTTTGTACGGATTGACTCTAGTGCCCATGGGCCAAGAGCCGTTTTATTAATCACCATTGTTGTATGTTTGGCATATCATTGCATGGACATTTCTAATTCATATATATATAGTAACAAGACGAGGTCATTCTAGTTATAGTGAGTATATACAATTCTAAACTGAAAAGATTTCCAGCCGCTTTTTCGCACTAAAAGCTGCAATTTTAAAATTCTCGAACGAAGAAATCTCTGATCTACTTCGTTGTATTTTGCATGTGGCCTAAAAAACCATACTTGAATAGTTTAGAATAAAAATATCTGCTTAGCAAGTATAAATTTCTTTCCTAATCTGAAATATTGTTTTGACAACTACGAATCAGTAAATCCCTAAGATGATGTTGATTTGTCTGCTCTCTCGGAAAGTTGGAACGTTTTTCTACAATGGTGTTCTAGTCTAAAGTCATACTGCAGTTGAAAGAATAAAAAACATGAATGATTTACTCATTCACTTTGAGGCAGCGTTTTCCTCACTTCCTCAGCACGTGACCCTTTT
The DNA here is from genome assembly GCA_014899125.1 of Orchestia grillus. Classification (NCBI taxonomy): domain Eukaryota; kingdom Metazoa; phylum Arthropoda; class Malacostraca; order Amphipoda; family Talitridae; genus Orchestia; species Orchestia grillus. The sequence continues at coordinate 30,444 of VOMN01051881.1, read as the reverse complement.
GAGGAGCACCAAACTTATCATTCACACAAACTTATCATTCCCCGAAGAAAATACGTTTAATGGCCATTTGAAAATTCACTGATTTTCAGTGCCGCAGATACGTTTGGAGTAGTGACCACATCAGAGAGAGTAATAATGTATGTCCACACCGTTGGACCCTTCATCACCCTCGGGAAAGTCTCATGACCCTTTGAAAATAGCCCCGGTTGTCGTAGCCCGCAGTTTGGGAGCCACTGCCTTAAAGAATGGCATATAACTATTAATCTTTAGTCATGAGTAATTCTTCTTCCTGATATCTACAAGTAGCTCGTACATGGGAATGATTTTAAAGCTGGAAAACTATTTATCAAAAAATTTAAACCAATGACAATTTGTTAGAGCCGTAGATTAGTTAACAAATATTCGATATTCATTAGTAATGCGCATTTAAAGATATCACCGCATACGGCTAAAAAAGTCGCATCGTGAACAAAAAATGGTTCTTATTTTGTTAAGTTTACGCAAGCAAGTTGTGAAACTGCTTTGTAGCACGATTTTTGAGCAAAGATTTTGCGTAATCGATGAGCATGCCGCGGAGGGTCCTCTACTGAATGACTATATAGAATCTACAGCTACCTGCGTTTGAAGCTTCGAAGATTCAGCATTTTTTATAATTTGCGTATTTTTGTATGTGGTAATGTTTGCGAACTAAATCGAAACGACCGCACGAGTGCATTTTAATTGTCAATGTGAAAGAAAGAACAAAGACAACTTTTCATAAAGCTGATACTTTTTGAGGCGGTAATAAAAGTTTGAGGTCGAATCTCGGAGGAAACTTCGCATGCATCAAAGGGATTGTACGATGAGCAAGTATTAAATGAGGCTCGCATGCATTAGCAAAGCTACTCAGTTGTAGAGCTTACGAAAGAATGATATTGCGTGCATTAATCCCTATATATTATAGTCGGTCACTACTGAATAGTAATGGTTACATTGCGCAGAAAACGTTTTTACAGGACGATAATTACAGTTGAGTATGCAGGTAGATTGGGGTAGAAAAGTTCAAATTCAGTATTCTTTACGAAATTTCACATCTAATATTTGAGCGACAGGGGCAATCAACAATCAAACTTGTGACTGAACATCATCTTTTAAGTATTCGAAGAATAAAAGAAAGTCGAACGCTACGATAAATAAACAATACTTGAACATAAGTCCTTGTACAACTCTACATATTTTTGATGCTTTTGAAAAATTCGAGTTTTAGTTTGGGGTAAACGAAAATAAGTAGTTCAGAAAACATGGATTAACAAGAATATTTTAACAGAACAAAACAAAATTCATTGACAACCAGAAAATTAACAAAACAAAAAATGTATTTGGCCAAAACTAAAAACAATTCTTCATTATTTAGTCGATAGCCTTTGTTGCAATAAAAACATGAAGACGATTATCGTAACTGGAAACTAACATTTGACATGCCGTTTGCGGTTTCTTGCGCCATTTTGTGCATAGATAATCCTCAAATCAGCAAGATCATTTGGACTCCTGTACACTAAAATTTTGAATATTCACCACAAATTTTCAACTGGATTAAAGTCAGGCGATTGGCAAAGCCACGGAAAGACACTTATTTTCCTCATTGCGAATCATTCTTTTATTAATTTTTCTGTACATCTGGGTGTCATTGTCTTGCTGAACGATCCACTTGCTCCAACAGTAGAATTTTCTTGAACTCTAAAGGAGCTTCGGCCCAGTATCTGCCTGTTAATGGAACAATCCAACTTTTCCATCAATGATGGGGAATTCCTTTACACCATGCACAGTACAACAGTTTCACACTATGATTGTGCTTCCTCTATGCTTGATGGTTGGGATGTTGTCCTTGGGATCATAGGCAGTCTCCGTTTTCTTCTACTGACGAGTGTCGTATTGGCCGAAAAGTCCGATTTTGCTTTTATCGGACCAGAGAACCCGTTCCCAAAACTCAATTCGTTTGTCAAGATGGTTTTTGGTAAATGTTAAATGGTTCTTCACATGTTTTGCTGCAAGGAGATGAGTTCTGCATGGAGTGAATGCATGTAAGCCCCATCGATGCAATTCTCTAGTAATTATTTTTCAACTGACGTGCACTCCTTGTAACTTTAGTTCTTTCTATATGTATTTACGCGTTGTCATGGGCTCATTCGTCACCTAAGGCAGCATACCACATAGAGGGCGATCCATGATCTTGCGAGGAGCTCCGACTCTTGGCAGATTGGAGGTTACCCCAGTCTCTAGAGTCTAGAACTCTAGACGCTCTCCAGCTATTGCCCCGACAGTTGAGTATGGAACCATAACCCGTTCAGCAATTTGTCAGTATGATAATCTTTATTACGGAGTCCAAAAATTTGCGTCCGAACAGCTTCGGGCATTCCTTTGAATTTCGGTATCACATTTACTGAGCATCCGTCTGCCTTCATTTCTATATAGGATGCCCTAGAAGCCTTGTAGCTTATTCGGGCCCACATGTGGTATATATCCTGATCCCAGTTCTTCGTCATTCCTCATTTGATTGTAAACCTGTATCTTTTGAAAATTACGTGTGGTAAATAAATGTTTCTAAAATATTTAAACAAAATCTGAAGAGGTAGTAATTGCGCCCATTGGAGTTTGTTCACTTGGCATGTGCTTGTGCATGTCTCTGTAACCTTTGTAAAAAGTTTGGTAATCAAGATACCCAAATTGTGCAATAAAATAATGATTTAATATTATGTTTATTATAGTCAAATATTTTCTCTCATACATTATTTTGCTAAAAATTGTGCTTTTAAGAACTTGGGGCTTAAAGTTATCTCAATTTTATAGTTTTACTCAAATCATGATTTTAATGACAATACGTTTTGATACTTAGAAGGGTTATTTTTACACTCATACATTCGTACTCTTCTATTCGATCGTTACGGGTCGTCATTTATTTTTATTGTCTCAACGCTAACGATTTAATGGAAATATTTAGAAACGCTTACCGTTAAATTTGGTCACTATGTAGTTGGTTGCTTTTTCATAACGATAGGGATATTTTCCTATATTTTCATGACCTACATGAATAAAAATTCGAAGAAAAACAAAGAAGTACTTTAGAACACCACGAGATTCGTAGTAAAGTCATTCACAACATCAAAATCAACTCTGAAAAACTCAGGAAACTCCGAGACACTTTCGAGGGAACAAAATTTTAAATATATACAGTTGAAGCCTAAATTATTTTGGATATTATAATATATCTACGAATTACCAGCCTTCTCAGTTCCTCAAATTCAGTCAATATTTCAAGCAGGTTTGATCTTAATCTTCGGTTTTATCATGCAAATGTCTTTTTTTCTTCAGTGCGTGAGCGTTCGGTAGTGACTGTTGGTCGACAGTCAATACAGTATTTTCTAACGAGTGTTTAATGGATATCAAGATATCAGCACCCATGACGTCACGCTCTGGGCACGTCATGCAGAACTTTTTCCTGTCCGTCCACCAGGACAAAACACCTGCGAAACAGATACCAGATTGACATAAAATGTATTTTCGTTCACTGTAAATTGAAATAGTTAACAAAGAACATTCAGATATCCCGAAAAAGTGCAGCCAGTGCTAACCGCAGGAGACTCTTACCAACAGAGCTGGTAGTTATTCGAAAAATTAATTATGTTTCACATTTGAAGACTATCCTCTGCACTCATTAAACGCTAAAAGAAGTTCAAGTGTTAGAACGAGTGAAAGTGTAGCGAGAGTTCAAGTCGGAAAGAAGGACTTCAATGCTTCAGAGCCTGCTGACTGCGAATGAGAAGTTAAATGGGAAGTCGCCCGAGCGATAAATAACTTTGAACTTCCAGGCACGACGCTCGGTTACGCTGCTATATGTGAGAGAACAAAGTTAATCCTGCGTATGCAGACGCACATTGTGTTCATTTCGAGCACAAATGAGTTCCTCATTCCAACACAAGAAATATTTTTAGTCAAAATTATGCTTGCTGTGAACATGCGTCTCGATTCAATGATTCAGTGTCACTGGAATGCTCTGGCTTAGAACTTGTGAGCTCATTATCTCGAGGACTGATAGTAAAATATTTCCCTGTACAAAAGCCATCAATAAGCGTGAACGTAGCTATACAAAAAAGGATCAGCACCGTTTGAATTTTCTCATGCTTAGAGTATTGATGTTTCTCCAATTTTTTAGCGACTATTATCTTGAGAAATAGTAGACGCACCTTGCCATAAACGGTGGGACAAATCATGTTAAATTCTCAAGATCTCCCCTTATTTACGGCAACTCTGACAAGAAATAATGTTACTTTCAGTATCACTGATACGGACTGCTTTATTCGACAGTCTCGCTATTAGTTTAGGATTACAGACTAGGGAATTTTTTCCTATCTGAATCCTTAAGAGCGTCACAGAGAGACGGACGGACGGACGGACCAAGCGAGCAACACTGGGCTAGTTATCATACAGTGGGATGATTGTTTAGCTCCTGTTGACCTCTGAGAAGCCACACGCGATGAAATTTTCCTCACACGGTGCAGAAACAAAAGAGCTTTATTCCACCGAGTTTCAGGATTTCTAGCTGCGTGAATCGACTTTCAGCTACACAACAATTCAATCAACGAAATTCATAATCGAGTTTTCCTCCCTGTAGCTGTCGCTACTGAGCCACAGTGCAAAGAATTAGAAGAAAAAGAAGTAAAAAACAGTGACCAACTCGATTTAGGCGTGACGGACAGGCAATGAAGCCGTGACTCGCCTCTGAGGGGAGACCTCAATAAACGACTGCGATTGGTTGGCTCTGATAAATAAATAGAGGGGAATTGTGACGGGAATGCCAATGGGAAACGAGATTTGCTTCTCCATTCAATTCCGAAATTAAATGACTTCTGTAGAGAAAGTTAGTTTAGGGTGCAGAGCTGTGCATAGCCATGGATGGGCGACACGTAGTCTGGTTCAATCCTGGTTTATCCTTTTAAAGTGACGCGTTCACGATTTATGATGGTTTAAAAGAATTTCAAAAGGCTATAGCGTAGGAAAAGGAATTAATTTTAATTTTTTGCATAAGCTTTTTCTGTCATTGAAAGTCAAGAATTTTTATCTCGCTGCGCCACTTAACGGATGTGAAAATGAATACGTATATACAACATCTAAATTTGCTCTAACATGGAGCTCCACAAGTTCAGCCTGTTCATATCTTTCCCAGAGTTCCGTTGTTCTTGCAGTGAGTCGTAAGGATGAACATAAACATTCGTCGACATTATCTTCAAAGCAACATTTACCAGAATCCATACCCTTTTACCTAACGGCCAAAAAATCTTTCTGTTTTGGCATCCTGTTATTTGGAGTGCGGCCGCCTAATGAAGAGGCAGGCTTCCCATTATGCGTGGTAACGTTGTATGCTTTTGTGCGCAGCGAAATAAAGCCTCACGTGCCGAAAAGACGGTGACTTTCACAACACTGCCGCGACTCGACAGCGTCGAAAAATGAACTTCCAAAATGCGGCGGCGATGGGTCGGCAAGGTCGAAAAATACGCTCGTTCCAGCTCCCTTCCGATCGTATTAAAATATATTTGAATTGCTGAGCGAATCCGCTTCTCTGGCGTACCTACGGAATAAATTGTAGGGCAACGAGGCAAACCAGAGCGAATTGAGCAGTCGTGTTTCATCCAAAAATAAAATTCATTTTCTTTTGTACATAGATTTGAACGTATATAATGTTCTGTCCATGGATTCAGATGAGGAATTCTGCATCTCCCGGTCGATTTCGGTCTTCATTGGAAAACGTACGGCACAATTTACATCCTATTACATGACGTGACATAATCCATGTATTACTAAATCAAAGCACTGAACACTGAGCGTATTTTGTCACGTATTCCGTTCACGAGAGCGACGCCATTTAGCTCGCTCGCACACCACCAGCCGCCGCAGTGTCGCGTGGTCGAGGCCGCTGCGCCAGCCTTGTTTATGCTCCACTTTTTCCTCTGGCTGCTAAAGCTGATTAGCGAGAAGTGTAAAGGTCTATTCGGGAAAATAGAGTGATTTGTGACTTTGGCCAATGAATTTTGAGGTTTTTGAATTTGAAAATATTCATGCGTTCAAATAGACATCTTTCGGGAGCAAACAATTACCCAAACGATTTGTATTGTGGAAAAACTTGATGTTTTATGAATGAATTATCCTGAGAATAAACAACTTTAGCTCGTTTCTTTCACTATATGTAATACTTTACTGTAATAAAATATAAACCATCCCAACATTTACGGACCAACTGCAGGTGTACCAATTTGTAGGTAGTAACCTTTTCAGATAACCTGAACTCTCAAGTATGAATTAAATATCAGTCGATTTCTTTTCGTGACTTGAGCGGAAACTGGACTTTTTTTACCGCCACTGCCGAATAGAAAATAGAGTAAGTTTTACGAACAGGCCCTGGCTTCCACAAAATATTTCTGCAAAGCCTATGTTACCTCACTCCCCAAACTGTTCGCCCAGTGATTAGCCCTCACCAACTTGCATGCGCTTAGCCCGCATGGGACTCAGACGCAACCGTGATATCGAAGTGTTAAAAAATAAGTGCGTGGTGATGAGCTTCTGCGTGATTTCTGAGGAAGTCTGCGTTTAAATTTAACTTCATTGTGAGTCTGCAGATATGCGTACATTGTCTGTAAATTTGTGATTTATCGCGAAGTCACCTATTAGTTGAAGTTGCAAATCAGTCCGAACTAATAAATACACGAATAATATATATTCCTTTTGAAATTTGATGGAATGTAAAATTTAGGATTTCAATTTGCGATTTAACGAAGTTATTTTTTCGAATATATGTTCAGTTATTGTATTCTTACATAAGGAAGTTGTGCAATTGTAGGACTATAACAGACGGTTGAATATTCGCTTCAAAAATTCTCTAATGCTCATATAAAACCTCAAGATGCATTTTTTCTTCTTCGATTTACGGGTCAGAAGCTAAAATTTCAATTGTGTAGAAGTAACTTAGTCTGCGGTAGACCAACTGCATTATCTAATTCCAGAAACTACAGAAAAACACAAATGCAAGATTGACAAAGACCACCAAGTCGATGTAATTTAATTTTTCAATATTCGATCTCAAAACACAAAACGAGAGTTTAGAATCTGTATTCAAAACTGAAAACTGCTTAACGTCTTTTTCCTTTTCGTGAGCTTGTGTTTTGATATTTCTTTTAATTTCTTCATCGGGACTTTGCATCCAGTTAACATTGTTAAATGATCATTCCTTGAGCTCTTGTACCCACCCTAGTTCCTCGGAATGAAGGCATTGAGTATGGTGAAAAGAGAGGAAAACTTATGCTCAGCTTTTTTAGCAAAATATTTTTAAATGGAAATCAACTCAATACGTTTGTTATTTAACAAGGAAAATAGTTTCAGACTACAAAAAGAATGTATTTCTAAACTATAACAAAGGGCTACTCCTTATGAGTACAAAAAGTGTATACGTTATTTTGGAAACATTCTACAGAAAATTAAAGCAACGAATCAATAATCTCACTTTACAAAAGGAAAATGAAGCCGAGTTAGGAAAACTGTAAGAATGAAAATGTCACAGAGGCAAAAGGCATTCATTTCATTGGAGCCGGTCTTGCGATAAAGATGAAATTTAGCATGCATGTGTGTGTGTGTGCAGGTGTGTGTGGTGCTTGTGTGTGTCTGTGTAGGTGTTGCGTGACCGATTGTCGCCAAAAAAAATACTTGGAAAACGACCTGCAATATTCACGTCCACATCGCTGTGTCACTCGGAAGCCATTCAAGGAACACAAATCCTAGAATGCGAAACAAACTGAGCGACATGAAAACTGAAACCCACTCAGGATGGGTTTAATTTTTTATCGATCGGACGAATGCGAACAGATATGAACTCTTCCTCAATTACCGTGGGTAAGGTAGTAAGGAAATGAGAAACCAATACGGAGTAAACATTTGAGTTTGGAGACCTCGTGTCTACATCCCCCAGAAAGTAAACCGAACTAGTCTCGCAGTGCACTTACGTAGTTGTACGAAACAAGAATTCCTCTCATAGCAGAGAGGTCAATTTCCAACTATTTACTAATTCAAAGGCCTGAAATCGCTTCACTTAATGCTAAGCGGGCTTTTGAGACTCATTTTACCTACATTCATGCTTTTGGCCAGGGAACATGGAAGAACAGCACAAGGAAATCTCTTCAAAGGTCGGAAAGTTTTATGGAAAATATAGATACTAAGAAAGGTCGATGTTCGTAAACATGTCATGTGAGTGATATCGTCTGAATTTGAGCTTGGAGAAAATTATATATAGTTCATGAATTATTATACCCTAAGAATATGTATTTCAATAGAATTAGTGTCTCAATATGGCACTGCAATTACGATGCTTTCATTAAGAGAAATAAACGTCACCGAATATGCTGCATATGCGGACTAAAGTCAATGTCGCCACGTTTCTCTAAAAGATGTAGAAGAAATACTATTACAGTGTCAGTATTCTAACACATGAAGTTCTACCACACATTGGATATAGAATTCAAATACAAGTAGCACACAAAGATTGAATGATATTATATGACCAAGGCATTATGTGACCAAAGTATTATGGATAATTTTTGAGCTTTAGAAAAAGTTTGCTAAAGGTTATTGTTTCAAATTCTAAATATTTTCACATTCCAGTAGAAATGTAGCATTGATTTACGCAAGGCTTCATACAGTAATTGCTCATTCGGAAGCAATTGTCTTCATTTTCTTTTTTCTACACGAAACACCAATGTTTGACCGATCTTTCAAGTCGTAAAAGTGTGCCAAGCGCATGGATGTGTAAAATGTATAAAATCTTGTACCATCTTGCGAGTTGCTGTACAACACGCCCTTATTTCATGACGATATGGGTTAGAGTTTCAACTGTCATTAACTGTATTTAATATTTGATCATAATTTTACTAGACTTTCGTGCTAGAGCTTATGGTCAGTATCGGTCTCTCCCATGAGTGTACGGCAATTGCATCGAAATACATTATTATTTCATAAAACTGTCGGAGTTCTGAATTAGTTTATTTCTCACTAAAAATTGCTCATTTTCCAACACCCTAGTCCCACTGCGTGACCTTTCCTTGGTATTTTATCGGTCACAAAAGTCCTCTAAGCTAAATCGAATTCTAGTTCACGGGCTGCTGCAACACAACGGTAAATATTTGCTGTGAGCCAGAGTATGATTTACTGAGTCGATGGCGACCTAAATATTGAATTATTTAAAATATAACCACTGTACCGCGACCAAACACCTCGCTTTTGTTGTGTTTTTTAGGGCAAATGATCATATCAAAGAAGTGAGGTGGACATCCGTTCACGAACTTAGTAATAGTTATTTTGAACGCCTCTAGAGAACAAATCGCTTCTTTTTGGAAGCTTTAATTTTTACCTGAACGTATTTGTATGAAACGAACAAGGTTTACTGTACGTCTACTGGTCCTTCAACTTAACATTACACCGTACAGGAACAATTACTTCGTTGGTAGATGAAGCTGAAACTATGCTGAATTTGGTGTAATATGGGGTAACATATTAGTAAAGAAGTAGTGAATTTAATTCTTTGGTAAGAACAAACTACATTAAAACTAATGGGTTTCGATTACTTTATTGTAGCTTAATACTGCAAAAGAGACGAATTTCGATTACTTTGTAATCGCAGTCTTCCTTTTGTTACATTTTTTTAATACCCTGCAGCAACAATATACAATAAAAGTAACAGATTGCTATTGCAGGTGTGCTGTGTATGTACTAAGACAAATCTGGTAAAAGCTCGAGCATTTCGAAATCAACCCATTGCACTGGAGTAAGGCTTTCCTCTAAAGTCACAGAGCAAACAATCTGCACTCCATGCAAACAGGGGGAGACCGGCACATCTACGTAAGCCTAAATCGTAAAACAACAGAAGCGTACACTTTTAAAGTATGAAATATTCTTTAAAAAAAACATTTTACCGGCATACTGACGAATGCTGCTGATCGTTTAACACTGAAAATGCAAAATCAAAGCAGCTAAAATGAAAATTAAATTAAAAGTAATTAATGAGTTTCCCTAATATGTCCTCAAAATTAAACAGTCGATATCTGTGTTGCTAAATAAATGATTTTTAATAAGGACGTTCTTTCACCACAGGTAAAACCCAATTTTTATGTAACACGTACGCCTGAGTGATATCAATCCCACAGAACATTTTGTAGGCTCGTGGCCTCTCACCTGCTTTTAGAATTAATTATTGTTTAATTTTTGAAGCCCTCTCCCTACACATCGTGCATTCGAAACAGGAGGCTGCACGGCTTGGAAGGACGACTTATTTTCATACTTCAGCATAAAGCGGAAGCAAAGTTGTTATTTCCAGTGATTTTCTGGTATGAAACGTAAAGCATGGACACTTAGGAGGGTTTTCTTTTGCACCATTGATTCCAAGATTGGAAATGAAACGACGTTTTACATGAACATATATGTTTCTTTCGCTGAAGTTCTCCAAAAGCTTTATTTTTTGCAAAGAAAAAATCACGAGTAAAAAATTTCAATTCAAAAATTTTGTGTCAAGCACGATTATGTTCCAATAAAAATTGATGGCTTAATTTTTTTCATATCTAGACGAATAAATGCAAAATCAATGAAACCGACGATGTTAAAGAAACATTTTCCTGGTGATTTTCTAATGTAGAATTTGGGGTGTGAATTGGAAATAAAGATCCAACGATCGTTCTTAAAATTTTAATTTGATGATTTCATATTCAACGAAACTTCGTATAAGCCCACGTATTCTCCTGTAGACCGCGGAGAATACGAACTGCCCCTAGCCTTTTCTTCAGGAAAACACGCACGTAAAAGATGAAAGATTCTTGGGGACAAATTTTAAAGGGAAGCAAATTTTTCACAAAAAATATGCTTGCGTGATAATATTTTCGTTTCTTAAAAATAAAAATATTTCTCCCACGAAAAGAAATTTAATACATTTTACACTGTTCTTTTTCATTACTGCATTGCATGCTGAAAAGACACTTTTATTTTAATGCATTTGCTGAAGCATCCTTCTGTTGTTTGTCACCCGCCAATATCGCAACTGGTTGTTGGCTGTTTGGACCTATCCGACGATTGACTCGCGCTTCATTCATCAGATGAAAAACAATTAAATGACAAGCCTTTCAGGTTTTGAAATGATCGGGAATAGTGAATGATAATAGCTTTCTCCCGACCGCAAAATGACCGTCCGAACCAACGTTATTCTATCACAATTTAAGGTTGCGGGAATTCAAGTTGAATGAAAGCTGTTACGTCAAAGTAAGCATATGATTTTAACTATATGTTTTGCAGCAAAGAATCAATATGCACAAAACACTCAAATCAGAAATTTGCTTTTAGAGACAACCAATACGTTGCATAGACGAAAACGTATTTTACGTACGTGAATATATTCGTTGTGCATATGTACATTGGCTCCTACCTACCTTCCATTGAGAAGGGTATTTCAACGAACAAGTTTTTACGTTCCCAAAAAATCGACCACCGTCGGCAGGGCATGTTTGGACTGGCGCTGTGATTAAGGCATAATTGAGGACTCATTGGAAGGCAGAGCTGGCATGACCAGGCGGGGCGCGTCTCTGACTTCTCCGTTTTTTGCCTCGCTTGGCGGGAGTCCGGCGTCGTAGGGTCGTGACGGCCAATTAGTGATGAAATTACAGCATTTCTTTGTGCCCTGACGCGTTTCGTTCATTTGTTGATTAAAGGGAGCACCGATTAATGCGAATGATAGGAGACGTGTTCATTGATGCTCACGTTTTCCGACACGATGTTTATTTCGCTTTAGAGTTTCGCTAAAGAGCATGAAGAAATTTTCCGGTCAGTGATTGTTATTGGACTGATGATCACCAATTTGACGCATAAAATTTTGGCTTCTATGGGGAGAATATTATTCGAATAAAGTAAAAAATTAGGAAAATAAATAAAATCAGTTGGGGTTCTTCTTTTCAAACGAACCCAAAGACGCAACCGGCATAAACGAATTCTAATATTTCATATCTAATGATGGAAAGAGGCTTTAGTCCTGCATTAAAGCAATTGGAAAAGAAAGGACACATTGTGTTTTTGTTTCTAGTTCATGAAAGACTGAGATTTCGTAGAAATTTCAGTCCTTAAGCTCTCCATACTTCTCCATTTTTGCAATGAAATGACTGCCTTTTTGTCCCATTGAGCCCGTACTCCTGTAGTTTTCATTTGCAGATTGGCAAACGAGTTTCAGTTGGCCTGCCCGGAGGCATGATGGCGGCCTAGGTTACCTTCCCCTAGATGCGCGGATGGAGATGAACAGCCTTGTCCTTTTCGGCTGACCAGCTTTCCCAATTTGCAAATTGCAAAATGGGTGCAAGTAAACACACGTCGCACTCAAATTAAACGATGTAAATCAAGCACGCTAGTTGGGGCCGGGGACTTGGATGTAATAATTAACTAGGTGAACTCGTATCCTGGATACAGAAAATGTCATGAATTAAGCCAGGGACCTGCCGTGCACGCAATTTTTCCTGTTAGGGGCCGATAGCCATCCCTCACAAAAGATGGTTTAACGTTCATTTAATTTAATTGTCTCTCAAGAAATCACTCTGTTTGATTATTTATTTTTCATGATTTTTTTCGTTTCCCATAGGAAATTTAATAATTAATTTTCATTCACATTCAAGTTATCCAATGAATCAGTGGATCTGTCTGAAAACAATATATTGGAATGTAAAATTTTAACTTTTTTCTATTGCTTTCGCAGGAAAAATTCATTTTGGAGTATTTGAAAAGCTTGCTTTTAATGTAAACGAACGATTTTTATAATTATTAAAATTGAACGATATTTTCTAAGACCAAATCAAGAATTCAAAACTTATCAAGGCTTCCATAGCTTGTCAATTTTTTGTTAAATTATATGCTTTTTCTTTGAAGTTGGGGCGTTTCGATTAACAGTTCAACTCGAATTCAACTTCTCGCTTTAAGCCACATTTGTTCAGATTTTACCCACGTCCTAAAATTACTCTAAAATTTGCAGCTAACAGCCTACCGAGATGGCTGGGTTGTTAACTCTGCTGCAGCCGCTAACGCCACAGGCTGCAGCGGACTCTGACAGCTCGAGTCCGAATTTGGAGTCCTAACAAGAAACGAATTCTTAATTGTTTAGGAAATTATTCTCAACATATTCAAATGCATAAAAAATTGGGCTAACAATATCTCTCTGCAAAAGAAATTAGGCTAAAATATTCTTCCGCACTGGAAGCTGAACTAATAATATTTCTCATTTATTACATAAATTATAGAATACCACAGTTGTAAATTTCGAAAAAAATATTTTACTCTTGAATGATGTTTAGCGCTTTAATTTTTCTACAAAAGATACATAAATAATTCAATTGATCAAGAGAACTCAAACTGTACGCAGTGGTAAATATTTCTTATAATTGCTCTCGTGGAAAGACTAGATCTTCCTACACTGCTCTCCCTGCTACTGCAATCACCATTTGTGCCTTTACAGCTGCTGCAGTTCATATCGCTGTTGACTTTGTTTCTGCTGATAGTATCTGTGCCGCAGATGCAGCGGTTCTTCCTATTTGTTTTACTGCTAAAATGGCCGCTATTCCTGCTGTTATTGCTGCTACAGCCGCTAATGCTAGGCCTTTTTAAAAAATGTTACTGTCTCCTTAACTGCTGTTACTAATACTGCTACTGTTGCTATTGCCGCTGCTGGTCCCTTTATAGTGCGCTCTTGCTAATATTGTTGCTGTTGCTGGTACCTTTACAGGTGCTATGTTGCTAATAATATTGCTGCTGCTGCTGCCTTCACACGTTGCCAAGCTGCTAATACTGTTGCTGCTTTTGCTACCGGTATAGGTGCTATTCTGTTAATATTATTGTTGCTGCTGCTGCTCTCTGTATAGGTACGATGCTGCAAGTGTCGTTGTCATGGCTGTAGCTAGTGCTTTTATCGCTGCTGCAGCTATTATTGCTGCAGCAATTATCATTGCTGTTGCCTTTATTGCCATTACCCCCGCCACTAATGTTTCTGTCCCCGTCGCTGGCTCCTCAGCCGTGTCCGCCGTCTGCCGCCGCCCAGGGGCCCGAGCGTGACAACAGACGTGAGTGATCGGAATAGCGCCTAAACCATCCAAAGAGCCCTATATTTCCCAACAATATGACAGAAAACCGCCTTTCCTTCAACAAATTTATGGTAGTATCAAAGTATATCCCCCGAGTGCTCTTCATAATGTGTCGATCTCGATGTATGAAATTCTTGCCGAGCCCAAATCGGCGCGAGTTTTTCATCGGAAGGTTGTGGAAGCGTTTTTTGTTTCTCGCGGCGGCGGCGTGAGGTGGCAAGAGAGGGGCAGTCTTTATCCACCGGCAAAAAGCGATTCATTACAGGGATGTCTTAATCAACGATACCCCTCGTGTCTTGAGCGGATGAATAGCAGCTCTCTGAGCACAGCCGGGGCTCTCTTCCATACCACTGGCTACTCAAAACACACCGTCACTCAAGTGCGCGGCTGAAGGCAACATTGAGATTTGAAGTTTGAAGAACGTCACTCACCAGCACAATTTATTGTGCGGTGATGCAGAGTGAGCGCTGAGATATTGCCCAATAAAAATTTACTGCCTGCGTTGGTGTGTGTGATGTAAGAGGAGGTCGTTTTAACTTAAGCATAGCTTGCTTAAACCAGATTGGTAACAATGATTACATAAATGTTGGTTCAAAGTCGATCTGAAATCTAAGCGTCCCAAACTCGACTGAAGTTGAAATGTTTTCTCCAGAGTCGACAGCGCATGAGAGCATCTGTCCTTCACTCGAGATGTACAGGGACGAGAAGCTCGGAATGTTTCTCCTGCGGCCAAACTTTACCTCACACGCACAGGCCACCTACTCGCTCGGGTACGAGTTTAGATGAAGGGTGGCGTGAAAAAAGATCGCCACGCTATGATCGATCGTGAAGTATTTGTTGAATATCATATCATTGAATTCCTTATAAAATATTTTAAAATCGAGTAACAAATGAATATGTTGATTTTGTTCGTTATAAAGATCGATTATAAATTATAAGATTTTTATAAACACTCGAACAACTAAAATGCATCAACACTTTTTTGTGATTCCCTGTTCAAATGTATGAATATTTATTTATAAATACAGAAAATCTGTACACACATATATGCAGACTAATATATATATATACACTGTACATATAATTATGAAAAAATTTTATGTACTCAAACAGAGGTGTAGTATATATGTATGAACATAATAAACGTATATGGAGAACAGCAACCTGTCAGGTTTGATTATATACATAATCTAGCGATCCGTCGGCGCTTCGGAGAAATTGATCCGGGACTTTTACTTCTTTCAATTGTCTCACCTTCTTTGCTATCTCTTCTTAGCCTGTTCTTTCAGTGTTGAAGTTTTCGATTAAAACGTTGATTAAAAATCGAGCACGCAATCAATTATAGTAAATGCCGAGCATCATTCATTCTGTTAGCGTTGTAACGAAGCACAAAAAAACAATGACCAAAACCCATTAAGCATTTGCAACTAGGAGTATTCATTTTTTGGCTGCGTGTCCTCACAGCAATTGCATAGGATGGGCGTGGCGTTTGAGCGACTTAAGCTTGGGTGCGGGATGCCGTAACCGAAGCCGGAAGCTCGAATACGAAATCACAGAGCATGTGAGCGAGCTTAAAGAGGTACGCACGAAAACACATTTAGATGATTATAATGGAAATAATAAAACAGAACCTCAATGAGAATGAAGTGATGAGTACTCGTGTCCTTAGAAAAGTAATTTAAGATGATACATATTGTATGTGAGATTGCATTCATATACCATTGAAAATGTTCATTAACGACGACTAGAAATGATTTTTTAAGACACTTGATTACGTGATCAATAATTGCACTCGGTAAAACTTTGATGAGTACAGCTACATCTTGCCGACAGGTAGGACCTTAACGAAGTGTTTTCAGCCGTGGTCCTGCGGCCTCCTTATGCTCCGCAAAAGTTCTCCAATCGTAGTCCCCGCAATGAGTGAGATAAGCTTATGCACGTTTAAAATCTTATTTAAGCTCATATACTTAATATTACTGAACACGCACAATGTATTCTTGGTTATTGTAGTATTGCAATATAGACATCATCGTGTTTAACCTACTTTGTTTTTATACACAAGGGTTAAGCAAGTGTAAAAACCTTATCGAGTGCAGCCACAAAAATACCAATAGTTCTTTGTCCTTAACCAGTACTGACACAGCAACACCATAGTTCATTGTCTTGTACACAGTAATGCCAATACGTAAGACCTTAACGAGTGCAGCCAGAGCCATGCCAATACTTAAGACCTTAACGAGTGCAGCCAGAGCCATGCCAATACGCAAGACCTTAACGTGTGCGGCCAAAGCCATGGCAATACGTAAGATCTCAACGAGTGCGGCTGCAGTAATTCCAAAATTGAGGGTCAGCATTCCGACGGAGAGCATGTGTTTTATTCTGTAACAAGACTCAACACTTGAGCAGTCCTGGAAACCTCCCAACAATTTACGCCCCAGCTCTCCGAGTGGCAATTAAAACTTGGCTCATTAACTGCTCGGGTTGCTGGAAAGTGCTGACCCCGCAGGGACTCATCATAACTGATTTACCAGAGCGACGATTGTCTGGAAAAACGCTCTTGCTCACTTCTGAACTGCCGGGATTGAGCTTTTGTCTCTAGAGATTGCAATGTCTGACGAAACTACTGAAAACTTGTCATGTAAATGAGCTCTCACGTCCAACCCTCTGGAAACAAGCTGTGACGTACATCTCTCGCGAGCTCCCTCAATGAGTGCATGCAAATAAAAGTGCCCTGAATGAAGACGATATGGGACTTGCGAGCTAGCAGGAATCCGAGAAAAGACCTGTTTGCGATTCATAGAGTTTTTGGAATAGATTTTTTGTTTAACTTTTTGTCCAGTCGTGTATTGAATCTCAATAACGGAATAAGATAAAGTTCAATTGTTCATCGAGGTATTCCATGTTTTTTGTACCTGAGGAAAACTTCCGAGGCTTTTTACGAAACGTCAACAAAACATATTGTTCCAGGTTCAATAGATTTTATATCTGATGATATTGAAACCTTTTGCAGCTCTCATTGGATGTGAGTTGCTTCAATTTTCAGCATTTTTAACTAAATTAACTCTCACAATAATGAAAAACACGCCAATTCAAGTGAAATGTCAGAAATTGTCGTCGTTCTTTTGATTCCCTGTGTTCAACTTTCGTATTTCGTATTCTTTTTGTCATCGTATTCAAGTTTCAAATAGGAGTAATCCACAACTTAACAATAGCAGCTTATACTGAGTTCTCATTTCACAGTGGCACCTTATCAAAGACTATCATAGCGACACTTTTGCGTACCTCTAAACTTGCATAGCATCGCTAACACACACGTAACTATAATTAAAAAACAGGAAACGTTAGCCTGACCATTTTTCTCTCAGAAATACGCTCAAGTTAATATTTTACTTCTTTTATTCTTTCCCGCGTCATCGTTGATATTTCATTGGGAGGCGCGACATGATCGCGAGTCAAACTTCCCGACGCGAGGTCTTCAGAGACGATGTCAGATGAAAAGACTTCTTTAATAAGACACTCCCTGGCGGGAAGTTACTTTTTTCATGCCGGCAGTAGAAACTTGAACACCTGGAATGAGTGTCGCTGTCTGAAGCACCGGAGCGCCCGGAATATTGCATGCACTGGCTTCGGGTCACACAGACGTGTAGGAATGACAGCCATTCAGGGAGAATTTCACAGAAGATTGCGCCGGTCGTGAGCCCGTGACTCGTTGCGCCAGCGACTTCGGTAAAGAATATCTGGAGAAGGTGACGTAGTCGTGCTGATGGTCGAGGGTTTCAAAGAAACTTAGATCTTTAATCTGTGAAAATTTGCCATGTAGGTTTGGCTGGGATGGTTACATCACGTACCCAAGTGAAAGATGATTCCCCGAGANAGATCTTTAATCTGTGAAAATTTGCCATGTAGGTTTGGCTGGAATGGTTACATCACGGACCCAAGTGAAAGATGATTCCCCGAGATCATATCCACACCGCTCACGAGGCCACGGGTCCCTGCTGCCATGAGCCGATGTTTGCCGTGAGAAGCCCATGATATTTTCTACATCACGTCCCCAATGCGTACTTGAGGCGAAGTTTACGGATTTTCATAAACGTAAAGATGTTCAGTTTATGCAAGATTCTTTTACATCGAAAATTTGCCCGATTCCTGTTAGCAGCTCGAAGGTCACAGATGAAAGAAAACGAAACTTTTTATGTAAAAAATTCATTTACACTCGCTCAGGTGGTCCTGTCCATACTGCAATAACATATGTTTTAAGGATATAAACACTAATTTATAAGAGCTCTTCTAACCAACAGAGGGCTTATATTGCTAAAAATATCCGCCCGGATAGTAGGCAAATGTTTTTCGATTAAAATTTCTTCATTTCTTCGATATTTTTGAACAGCTTCATGCAACACGAATGGATCTTGTGATTTGAGACCCGTGAAAATTAGCTCTACTCCGGAGACTGGCCTCACCACGCTTTTGCCGTCTATGACGATTGTTCTTAGCGATATGCTCTGTTGTTTTATAAAATTAGGCTATTTACTTCTGAATTGATACGACGTTATATGTTTTAAAAACGTACTAACAAAAATAATATTACTCGAACTCTTCCTTGAAGTATACAAAATTATTTGCGTGGTTTCAGTGCTTATTCTCTATGTTGTATTTGCGTGGTTTCAGTGCTTATTCTCTATGTTGTAATAAATCATTAATCATATCTACTTCACATAAACCTAATTATATATTTGCACCTGCTAAATTCCTCACTCATTCGAGTACATAATTCAGAAAAATACTATGATATTGCCGATGTCCCTCAAACGTATTTTTGGCACTTCTCGTTTGCCAGGAGCGCATTTAATTAGCCCGATAATCCAACTGATTACACGCAGCAGGACCAGCCGTCAAGAAGGGCCCCTCCTAATTACCTTAAACGCCAGGACGATCGTCCACGACCCGCTGGAGAGCTTTCCTGACACCAGCGACCGAGGGCTGCTGCGCTGCTGCTGGGCGTGGTCTGTACGTCCTACGTGGATGAAAAGTACGTAAAAAGTGCCGTGTCAAAATTGGCTGCCAACGTAATTTCGGAAAGGAAGAATATTCTTCCGTGCGCGATAACGATTCTCAATGGTTAGCAAGGAATCCGATGGCGGCATCCGTTTTCAGTACTTGGGATTTCGAAAACGCGAATTTGTAGGAGAAATGCAATTCGCAACGTGCTATTCTGGGTACGAGACTGCCGTGTTAACGGTAACGAGCTTTGTAAAACACGCGAACTGCTGTGCCCCATAATTGTTTGTTTCCTGTCCGCAGAATTGTTTGAGTGTGAACCAAGTTTACAAACGTAGAACAAAACTTCTGCGTGACGTTCTAGCTTCACTCGAGGAATTGGTATTTTTCTGGAACAGTGAACAGTGCAAGAAGTGTAGTGTAGAAACCCTACGTTAGATATTCTGTCTTTTTGTATTTGGACTCCATTCGTTAGATGGCAAGATTCACATCAGCCTTAATCCCCAGGGCACTTTTACACGTGGCTGTTCTTCCTCAAAGTAAAATAGCTTCTAAATATTTTTTGCCACTTTAGCTTCAAAAAAATAATTTTAAAAATCATGTCTCCGAATCGATTGGAATATCCAAAACGGCGATACTCCAAGCGTTGTTAGCAATAAGACATTTTAACATTTTTTAACAAAGTTGATTGGCCTGGCGGAATCTCCACAGTTACCTTCGTTACGATCTAACAATGCTGTCCTTTTATTCTTTCTTCACTGCAGAGTCGTGCGAAATGCATATTCGTCAGTGAAATTTCCCAGTCATATTTGGTTCTTTTTCGTTTTTAGGGTAATTTTATTAGTCCATTTTCCGAATTATGAAATTCTAACTTGAAAGCAACGAAATCTTTTTCACGATAGTAAACTGCTTAAATAATTAAGATTTAACAGTACGTTAGAGAAACGTATGATGATATCACAATAGAAATTGACATTTCTTGAAACTTTTTCTTAACAAACTTCCGTTGCAATACTCGAAAATAAAGGGCGCTTGGTAGCAGAGCGACTGCAAAAAAGCGCAGTGGAGAACCTCAGTGAGGTAGCAACTTGCGTTCGACGAACTGAACAACAGCAAGTCAAAGGAGAATAAAAGAGACGCTGAATAAAGAGGGGCGGCATATAAAGGCTTTATTGAGACTGATGAAACGATGGGGAGGCATTTGGACGGCGCTGCCCAGAAGTTTCTGGACGGGATTGCCTCACCTATCATTTGATTGAGTTGTAAATGGGAGTAATTTGTGTACACAGTGAGGCTTTTGCAGGCTCAATAGGACTCTAACAATGCCTTCACAAACTCGCCGCTCGGCTGTAAAACTTTCCAACCAAAAGTTCCCTAAAAATCTTAGCTTAGTCAACAGTATAATTAACTGAGCGGTGTCTTTAGATCTGCAGCCGTGAACCAGGATTGACGATCCTCTTCGTTCTTTGTGAGTGCTTTAATCGAACTATGAAAAATTCAGAACAATTTGTTCAGGCTGGAGTGTGCACACGGCTACCGAAAAACGAACATTTTGTGGAGCGTCTGCAAACATTGGAAGACGACGATGGTAATTACGTGGTCGGTTTCTCGGCCTACGCGGGGGTTCCATCCAATGATAGTCATTGAAAAATAACATTCATTAGTTAATCGAGCTGCAATTGAGAGCCGTCTCGAGGAAAACTTGAACCGTGTTTGCCAGTGGAATTGGCTTGAAGTTTTCCCAACGAAATGACTTGAATGTTCAAATCATTTTAATTGATAATTTTTTCGAGCATCAACATACTTCATTAAGTGAAGTTCAACTTTTTAACGTACTTGATATATAAATTGAGACTTTTTCGAGCAATTTATGATTGCAGGCTGGAAGATCTTTGAATTGATGATAAAAGATTTAGTGAAACGCAAAATGATTCGCATTGTCTGCTTTGGATACTTTGGATACCTTTGAGATGTTTGGGCCTTCACGCCCCGACCACACTGGGGTGCCGCCGCATTGTGTGCATGGTATGCCTTCGCATATCCGCGAACTGTTGAATGAGGCCGTTTCCCTCTGCCGTTTGATGATAGTAAGGCAAGGGAGGCCTATCGGGGATAGTTTGTAGTAAGTTATCCAGCTTCGTCTTGAAGACGTCCAGGGAACCATCGAACTCTACCAGATTTTTTGGTAGAAAGTTGAAGATTCTGGGTCCCATCACATGAATTCAATAACTCCAAGTAAAAAATGAAGGAAACTATTACGCTGATTGTTAGCCCTTTTAGCCTTTAGGTAGCTTTTGCACTTGAATTTATTTCAATATTTTTTGAGACCTGGTCCAGGTACACTAAGCAATGCCGCTGCACATGGACAAAACACCAAGAAAACATGGGAGTCGTACGAGGAGAGGTCGCTCTAATCGACCTGCCACTCGAAATGTGATGTTCAGTCCCCGCCAACAACTGCTTTTACAGTCGTTACTCCTGAGTTGTTTTTTGCAACACGATGGCTCTTTTTCACTTCGGCGTCTGTATAAGAGTAACCAAGAAAGGAAAAACATTCTTAAATACAAACTTCGAGAATGAAGGAATAAATCAACATACATAGCGTGTTAATGGAAAGGCTAAAGAGCAATTGAGCTAGAAAAAAATACATGCACACGAGTATATGGATCACCCTTGGCAATGAAATGTGCTGATATATCTATAATCATGATAACAATTGAATAGACGAAAATATAAGTTATCAAATGCGACAACGAAGTGGAACTAGGGATGGAGAACGAGCGACGCGCACGGTTACTGAGGAGCAAATTCGGAAGTGGAAGAAGGGAACGAAGGGAGGCGAAGTCTGGACAAAAGGCGTGCATGTGGGAGAGTAACGGCCCACACTGCGGCCGCCAGGTGGTGAACTCCAGCCAATCCTGGGGTGAGGTAACTTTTTCGATGGGGGCTTGTGAATGGGAGTCCAGAGCTCTATACGAAGGATGCCGGCAATTTTGAACAACCCCAAAAGGTGAAAAAAGGATTAGATTGCCGATGAACCTACGGGAGTGTACGAGGAAAAGGTTCGCCTTTCCAGGCAATTATCGCTTGACTGAGTACGCATAAAAGGAGCCATCGTTGATTTTAGGGGCGTTTTTTCTCACATTCCTACACTCCGAGCATGCGTGACTCGAATGATTTGAGCGCAACCACTTAATGGGATCAGTTGCGTGCGTGAATTTTCGATTTTTGAAGTACGATCGTACGATCTGAACATAAACAACTTCCACTGTGTGAAATGTACTGAACAGAAGAGAAATTAGTGAGCCTGCGATTGAATTTGTTTCCATGTTCTTCCCCTTGTGATAAACGCTAAATTCTGTCTTGATAAAGCATCGTATGAGTTTTGAACGCCGGTTAATACTGTGTGAAATTTTGAGCTCGTTTGTCAGTGAGGGCTTCCAGCAATCGTTTCTTTACTGCGATTGTCAAAGAGTGCAGTTATATCTATATCATTTTCACCGAGCAATGCTCTACCATTTTCGTAGCAATTAAAATTCTATGAAGTGAGTTTGAATTTTTCGAAGTTACCTTAACGATTTTGCATGTGCAGATTAGGAAAGAAAAAGGTAGCGATTATTCAGTTTAGTTTCTGCTAGGCATATTTCGAGCCTATTTTGAGCCGCTGAATTCCAAGTAAAGCAGTCTCATAACACTCTATCTCTACACAAAGCTTATCTCTCGTTTCATTAAATCCGAACCCATCATTTAATCAAAACTCTTTCCATGGTATTCTCGCCTTTTACAAGAAAGTATTTCTTCTACAAGTGAAAAAAATATGGAACATCATAAAGTTATTTTCTCCCACCTAAGCGTTTCAAGCCATCATCCTGCAGATGCATTAACGCCTCCATTTTTGAGAAGCAGAAGAGGATGCTTCACTACGGATTTTCTAGCGAGATTTATTCGCTGTAAATGTACTCTAAAGCAAGACCGTCGAACTCGGTGCTTGAAAGCAAAGAAACCATCGCTGTAAAGTCTACGGCTGACTCTGCCTTGTTCACAAACTCTACCCGTGAATTTAAGAGCGAGCTAGCAAAGTTTTTCTCTAGATTCTTACCATGAATGAAAAATGGGAGGCGCTAACTTTTGATATGCGGAGACAGCTTACAATGTTTTATAATAGATTCGAGTCATAGAAAGTTTGAAGCGCTTTTTGATCAAACGTTGGATGATTGTAGAAAGTATTTTTCGAATCACATACAACGCTGCCATAAAAGTGTTTTTCATAATTAATTTAGACGTGCGGGGATATTTTATCTCATTTTCAAGTATTAACCAGTCGAAAAAGATTTAAAACGTCCAGAAACATATCTTATTTGGAATCAGCAGTCACCCCCAGAAATTGGTGGTCTATTCACAAGGTGTACTTAAAATTCACTTATGTAAAAAAGGGGGATTTTTCGCTGCCTGAGAACGCATATTTTCTATCCACATTTGAATCGGTGGCATGCTTTCCACTCAGAGCAAACTCGAAATGTTCATTTCTTAGGCACGACATTTTTAGCAAGAAGTATTTAAAGACATTAACAAATATTTTAGGTTTAGTATGACGCGAGACCTGACGGTTTTCAAAACAACATTTATCATTTTTTGGACGCGAGATGAAGCGGGCGGCATTCAGCGCGCCATCATTAAGGAAAACGATGTGAAGAACTCGCCGCGTTCTGCAAGGACGTCCTCGAGCTCACCCTTGGAACTCTTGCCCCTGAGAAAGAATTAGTGTGAGGACGAACTTCTCTTCAGCTAAGAGCATCGACCAGGCGCGGGAAGTGCCGACCAAAGCCTGCGGGGGCGTTGGTTATGAACTCTAAGTAGGCCGGTCAAAAGCCCGCTAGTGTCGGTCGTAGAATTTGGGAATGCCAGTGGATATCCAAAAGTGTTAGCAAAATATTTTCGAGGGTGAAAAGGTCTTTTTGAAAAATTGTAAGCATTTATCACTGTCCAAATCTTCTGATAATGTTCGAAGGCCACTTGAATGCTTCCTAAGGGATGAGAATCTGAGAACCTGGAGGTGCCAGTGAAGAGTCTCAAGAGTATCGATCAACCTCAAGACAATTATGACTGATCCAATTTTGGATTTAAGTTTTTCAAGTGTGGTCAAAAGCTTTGAAATTGTTATCAAGGCTTTCAAGTGTAACAGTCAAGAGTTCTCTGATTACGGTGGAAATCCTCTAGAGTGCTCACCAAGAGCTTCAAGAGCTATCAAGGTTATCAAGGGTGCTGGTCTAGAGGTCCAAAATTGTTGTCAAGGTGTTCAAGAGTGCCAGGCAAGAATAACAAGATTGCTGTCAAGATCTTCAAGAGTTCTAGTCAAGAGCTCCAAGGCTTCCATCAAGCTCCTCAAGAGCGCTAGTCAGGAGCTCCTAAGTCTGCGGGCTGCAAGGAGAAGCTCTTCAGGGCTCTGCTAACGTGATAGAGTTGGAGGCTAGGGATAGTCTAATAACACTGACGAATCGATCCCGGTAGCCGAAATTTTATTTATTGTCAGCGGGATTTGACTTGTCACAAACGGGTTTTGATTCGTCAGGTATGAAATATAAGTTATAAATTTCATATGGATAAAAAATCCAGCTGGGCTGTATTGCCTCTGAGTAGAAATAGCTTGGAATTGTTCAATCATGTTTGAAATTAAACATATGCTCGGTCCGTGTGATACATTTCATTATCTGATGCATGTGTAATTAGACACTTGTTTTCAATGTTGTTTTTATTACGACGGCAAAAGGGTGAGCTGCCAGTAAACATCGAAGTATTATAGGTGGTTTAGGACCCCTTGAAAATATATATTTTTATTCGTGGTTTAAATTCCCATAAATTTATTTCAGCCGTTCATTGAAGGTAAAGTAAATATCATTAGGGGCACATAAAGTTTTATCCACAAGAAATCAAACTTTGTGATAACTTAAATTTCGTTAATCACGTATCGACTCTTTAATCGTATGGTGTTATTACTAGTTCTAGTGCTAGTGTCTACGTCTGCTTCAAAAGCGTCACCATAAAAATTGGTATCAGTTTTCGAAATGTATCCCTTACCTAGCAGCTTCGATGAACAGCAAGAAACAGTCTAAACAAAGCTAGTACAGGATTACCATCACCGTTTGTAAGACACCTTCTAACGAGAAGTGCTGTAAAAAGTCTTTACGCTCGAGAAAAGTGTAGTGCTCTTCCCTAAAATTTTGTCGGGAAAAGATGGGGAGAAGCCCTGTTTTCCCAAAAGTAGATACTTGAAAGCGCTCTATCCTACCCCAACAGTCGCCCTGAAATTATAAGATAATTTCATCGCAATGCTTACGCTGTAGAAGCGCTCCGTGGAACTGCGAGAAGTTTGTTTTCAAATTGCGAGAGAGAGAGGGTTATAATAAGAGGAGACCATTTGAGCCCTTAAAAGCCCTGGAGGGACAGCTAGGAGTAACTTTCGAGAGCTGGGAGATGCTTGGACACAGCGTCCAGTGCTCGCATGGCTGCCTCAACGCACCTTAACGAGCGACCGCCACCCGGGCCAGAGCGTGTTACAGAGACCGTCATGAGGTGCGGACCTGGAAGTTTACTTGCAACCTGAACTGAAACTTTTGGAAAGCTGTGAGTCATTTTTGTGACGTGCGAACAGTTCTCACGGACGAGCAGCCTTTTAAAATATATTTCTACCGAGGAGTAAGTTTTTTGTTTTTTGTGACGCTGTGCATCGTTTTATGACGCGAGAACAATTCTCACGGTCGAGCAGCCTTTCCTGAGGTACTTCTGTCGTGAGGTATATTTTCTGAAACACTGTGTGTTATTTTGCGACAAGGGAACGGTTCACACTGACACACCGTATTTTCAAAATACGAAAGCGTTGCTTATTTATTCTGTGTGCGGATGCATCATCACTCGTATGTAGATGCAGATATTTGCAAGCATGCATTGGGACTCGTTTTGTATTAGCATAGGCCAAGTATCTATAGTTTAGTACGTGACTGAACTTCCAGATGAAATGGGTTGCCAACATCCGATACATATGTACGCATTAAGATTTTATGCGTCTTTTGCTTTATAAATCTACCGTATACTAGCCCCTCGTAACTCATGTAAGAAAATAAATATAGCTGATTGGTCACAAAATTTGGTAACCTTCACCTGCACATGCATGCACCTTTCTGATGGAATTGGCATTTCAAATGAACATAGAAGAATTCATTTTTTAACAGTTTATCCTCTTTATGAAAATCGTAACAAATTCCTGTCTCGGTGGCCTCTCATTTCAATGATAGCAAGACTTAATTTCCATAGCCCATCAATTTACTTCAATTTTGTGGCAAGAAATACGAGTGTAGTATTCTATCGAATGTCGGTCATTTTTCTCATTGCATTAATTTTCTTACTTTTTATATTTTTATTCTGAGTAGTATCGAAAAATATTGACTCATGGATTATTATTCTCTTGTTTTGAATTTGCGTATTGCAAACAACAGACATATTCATTGTCCTTCGATATTCATCATTAGTAAAATTGATGACGGAGAATTTTAAACAATGTCTGCCTTTCTGCCATAATTCTGTAGGTAAATTTGGTTCGACGTTCATAGCAAATAATTCTTTGAAATTTTAGCAGTTGAACATAGTATGCAAATTAAAATAAAAATTGGCATCGGAGTAACCAACAGTTTTGGGAAGCCTTGACCGAGCTGTGAAAGAGGCCTTTGGGAGCCGTCCGAGTTGGTCAGTGGCTAAAAAGATCTGTGAAGAACTCCACCAGCGCCCCCTGGCAGCCAAGGACTGCCCAAGACGAGGACGGACGGCCCTTACTGTCAAAAGATCTTATTCACAAGTCGAGGGAAATGTGCGTTGTGGGGCATCAGCCAGGCACTAAAAATGTCTCACATGACATCAGTACCAATTGTCTCTGAACGCTGTGACTTTGAGAAAAAATCTGTAGAAAAATTCGAAGGTAAGTGAAGAATTTGTGAGCTGAATATCACTGAATGCATTCCGTGTGGGAAAGTCATGTTCTTCTTTGTGAGGTAGGCAGGTTATGTAGAGGAAATATTAACTGATCATAGAGCATAGATGACTTAACAACAGAGAGCTGTTTCGTTCAGTTTTGTTCTATTTGTGTATGCTTTACTGCCATTTTCAAAGTATTCAAGCACACTTGAGCTGAAGCACATGCCAGTATGATGGAATAAGAAAGACTAGTACGAAAAATTTCCTTTATTGTCAAAAATTAATAAATTTTCAATGAAGTTAAATGTAAAGTTATATGAGCAGTGAGGAGTTCGTACATACAAAACTGAGAAATATAAATTCATCATCATGCTAATTAAGTGACATTGATCTTATCAAACGATCTCTGGAAGAGTGAGACAGGAGCAATGCTCTTCGCGATGGCACCTCGCTTCTGAGACGATGATCTCGTTTGAAAACTAGAGCCCTGGATGCAAAAATGAATTGTAGTTTAATTTATCATCTAGTTAGAAATACATTAACTCTTGAAGCATTCTTTCGCCGTTTTACAGTGAACTTTAGCTTAAAGAAATCAAATTTGAGTTATATCCTGTAGAGTGTAGAGGATAATAGGCGTTAATGTCACAAGAAAGCACTCTGTATCCCGGAATTTGAGAATTTTCTATGTATTTCTTATTTTCCTAAGTAAATAGGATAACTCACCGACCTAGAATCTTTTAAATTTTCTCACTTTTAAGAGGCATAATGTTTAGGCAACTATTAAAAAACTCAAAAGAATTCTATTGGGGAAAAGACTTAACAAACATCCTCATAAACTTGTCAACAGAACTTTTTCGCTGAACATCGGGACAAATATGTTCAGCATCAGGACACACGTACACTCAATATCAGGACTCATGTACGCTCAACATTAGGACACATGTACACTCAACATCAGGACACATGCGCACTCAACATCAGGACACATGTACACTCAACATCATAACACATGTACACTCAACATCAGGACATATGTACACTCAACATCATCACACGCGTACATTCAACATCAGGACCAATGAGACCAACATCAGCACAAATAAGACCAACATTAGCACATATAAGACCAACGTCAGAACATACAAGGCCAACATTATCACATATAAGACCAACATCAGCACTTACAAGTTCACCCTCCATGTACAGCAGACAGGTGCGGCACAGCAGCAGGACGCTCGCAGCGGGGCGGTGCGGCAGCAGCGGGCCGCTGCGGGCTGGCGAGGCCAAGAAGAACTCTAAGCGCAGCCCCTGTCATCGCAGCGCCGCCCAGCACCAGGCCGGGCCTCGCAGGGGGCCTGTCTCAGCTCAAGGTCACGAACACTCTGTAGGTTTCATCGTCAGTCGGCTCTCTGTGAGTTGTATAATCTGCAGGTTATTCAGCCTGATTGCTTTCTGTGTGTGGTATAATCTGCAGGTTATTCAACCTGATCGCACTCTATGTGTGGTATAATCTGCAGGTTATTCAACCTGATTGCACTCTGTGTGTTGTATAATCTGCAGGTTATTTAGTCTGATTGCACTCTCCCAGTTATATAAGCGACAGTTTATACAATCTGACGGCATTCTGCCGGTTTTATAGGCGACAGTTTATATAATCTGACGGCATTCTGCCAGTTTTATAGGCGGCAGTTTATATAATCTGACGGCATTCTGCCAGTTATTTAGTTTGCAGGTTGTATAGTCTGACAGCATTTTGCCAATTGTAAAAAAGAAAAAAATAAACTTTATTGATTCCAATACAGTTGGCATACAGTACATCGTTGGGTTTCCAAAAGCGTCCGGTTGGTAACGAGCGAGGGATGTGAGGAATGGGATTTTTAAGCTTCTTTTTCCAAGGGAAGCACTCCGTGGTTCCGTGAAAATCGGGCTGCTCCAGCTGGGAGTCGAACTCTTACTGCCCTTATGTGAGGCAAGTGTCACATCAGTTGAGGCAATTAGCCAGAAACTGTGTGTCAAAGAGGTATTTTCGGAGGTCTATCCAATCATCTGTGAAGCAATCTTCAATCAATCCTATCATCTGTGATGCAATCTCGGATCAATCCAATCATCTGTAGCACAATATCCGGTCAATCGAATCATCTGTAGCACAATATCCGGTCAATCGAATCATCCGTGACTTAGTCTGAACAATCCAATCATATGTGACGCAATCTCACTTCAATTCAATCATCTGTGACTCAATTTTTGGTCAATCCAATCATATATAACACAATATCAAGTCAATCCCATCAGCTGTGACACAATCTCCGTCCAATTTAATCATTTGTGAGTTAAATTCTGGTCCATCGTATCACCTGTGTCACAATGTCAGGTCAATCCAACTATCTGTGACACAATCTTTACTCAATCTGAGACACAAAAAAGCGGCACATCAGTGTGACCGGGGACGTCATGCCCGAACAACATCAAAGGAAGTTGTTAGGCTCATATATATACAAGGCAATGAAGGCAACTCTGCTGTTGCAAATCAGAATAACTGTTGTTTCTCCATCAACCGAGACTAATGTGTTTATAACTGAAGATCAAAAAGTTACACAAGCGCGCAAGAATCCTGCGTTTTTAGTAAGCGAGCTCCTTAATTCTAACACTGGTCTCATCAAACACTGGAATGGCAACGAGAAAACAAGAGGAGGCAAAGGACTCTGAGGACAATATCCTATTAAAAGCTAAGCCTTTCTGTAGTGATCCGAGGACATTGTTTTCATCTTGAATGAATCTCCATCACTCGGGAGAATTTTGATCATAAGCCGGGGTAAAGAAAAACATGGATGTAGAGTAAAAATCAGAGGAAATAACTTACTTGCCCTGTACTAATCAGCGTTACGTAATATCCTCTTGCAGTTGCCGAAGTAAATCGCAGAACATTTCCACTTCAACCAAGATGAGCTAGAAGTCGTTTTTGGACAAGCGGTACCTGAATTTCGTTATTTATTTGCCGGTTTGAAGTTAAACTACATAATCAAAATTATACGCAACAAATAAAATATTTGTTGATTAAAAGCAGTACAAAAATAATTCCATAACTATCATCAATGATACATGACTTAGAGTCTCCGATGTTTAACTACCTGAACTATACTGAATCAATTACATCCCCAAGCCCTTGCCACGTCTTCAAATTAAATTATTACTCTTATACTGAACGAGGTTGGCTTTTGAAACGACTCATAATTCACAGGTTGTAGGTTAAAGATTTGGAAACATCCACTGGATTGTTTATTAATTACCCAAGTTTTCGCACGCTTAAGCAGCGTGC